>NW_019060341.1:184066-226423 GCF_000696155.1 Zootermopsis nevadensis | reverse complement strand
AAGTAAATATCAAAATATATTTGTCACTTTCTTGCAACAACCCATGACACGTTACATTTCACGTGGGTTTCTTCTTGATTTTTGTTGATGATTAAATGTTAAGAATCCGTTTCCGTAAGACACAGAAGTTTAAAATACTAATGCAAGTATGGGCATAGTTCCTACTTATTCAATACAGTACTAATTTGTTTACATACCCTGTTACTCTGGAGAGCTTCAGCACTGTGCTCCTCCTTTTGTCTAAAGCAGTTGGTGCACTTGCTTTTGTTAAAGATGTTCGGGGCGAATTTTCTGCATTCGGACCTCATCAGTGTTGATGACATGTTGTCACACACTTTGACATAAACTGCAGCAGTCGCACATTTTTTGGACAGTCTTATATGAACGTCGTCTGCAAGAACTTAGTGTTTTATCCATATTTTATAAATGTAATAAAAACAATTATTATAGGTAATTCACTCAACACCTGAACCTAAAATTTTGCAACTGAAGTGTTTTGGTAGAAGACCAATTGTTTTAAAATGTTCAGTGTTCTATTTTTTGAAGCGAAAGGCTACAGAAATTACAGCACAGAAACAGAACTACCGCCGAATAACTGACACATTTTATTCATTAATTACAAACTATGTATCCTTGTTCCCGTTGTACTTACTATACATTCATATCCACACAAAACTTTTCACCTGTCTCCTTTGGTGGATATAACACCACACTCCTCACTAGCCATCACAGCCATCTTCCAACAGCACTACACAACTGCAACTCAACCTTAAACGAAGCCCGACTCCGACTACATCAACGTTCCTTCACCGTTCCATTCATTAGATTCTCTTGCGAGCAAGAAAGTAGTTCCATGTATTTACAACAGCTTCTAAAACTGAGCTGTCATTATTCAAACAATAAGATAAGCAGTATTCCAGTATGACTAAATATATATTTAGAAATCTGAAACATTGTAATTACATTAAGCAAAACAGTAATGAATGAACGATAACCTTGCGCCAAGTCAGGGTTATACGAAACGTGTAGCACTGCGTAATTGTCGTATATTTGTAATTGTATTCGAATCAGATTTTCAAAATATTATTACAAAAATATCAGGTGCAGCAATATCATGAGGAATCAAGAGACGGCAGTTGTAAAGTCCACGTTAAATTATTTTCTGATAATACGATAATTTATATTTCGCGCGCATATTTCCGCTTTGCACGTCTCAAATGTTTCCATTCGTCATTTGTTATATTATGTTGTACTGTGGTATATTTCCGGATCCGTATCATGCAAATATGGCGGAAGGAGGGTCTGTCAGGTGTGTTAAAATAACTTACTTAAAAAGCGTTGCATTATTAACCCATAAAATGTTGAGAAACTGAACTAATTTTGTGAACAAGAAAGTGCATTGATATGAACCAGTGGACGTTAAAACAATGTAATAGAAACCAATGCTTTATTTCTCATATGAAAACATTGGCTTCGAATGAGTGTAGAGACATGGAACAAATTATAACCATTGAAATCAAATTAATCGTCTGTAATGAGTACCCTTGACGTTAGATTTTTAAAATTTGAAATACACACAGTATAGGACATACTTTAAATAGGAAACATTTATCACACTTTTGTTAAGGCAATATATAACTAAAAAAAAGTCCTGTTTGTTAACGCCAGTTATGTTATTTCTAAGTTAACATTAAGCAGTGATAACAAGTTTCTTCGCAGGACACTTCACTTCAGTAGTTTGCGTCATTGTCTTTACTGTACTGCTTTCCTTGCGCACATCCATATCATTAAGCACAATTAAAAATTAAGTAGCACCAGTCATTTGATTTTCAGAGCAGTTGCTAAACTGTAATGTTTTTAAATTGTCTGTTGTTAATTTTAAATACAGCTGATAAAACAGTCATTTTGCAAGCCATGTTCTGATACTTTTAACGAGTAGTACAAAGTATTTTTATTTTAACTGAAATATGGAATGTATTGGAACAACACATTAAGTAATTGCCACAGAAGCCATATGGAGACAGAATATGAAGTTCCCTCATGAATTTACATTAATTTACTATTGATCAAACCATTTTAATGTGATGTTGCATGCATGCAAATTTTTGTTATACTAGAGCATACATTGTTGCAATGGAAACTTAAAATTGTTCAAATGTCAGTTGCAATCAATTAGTTTATAAGTATGCAAGCAGTAGTGGACTTGAAAAAAGGAAAAAGAACTGTCAGTTTTCATTTGTATTATTAACTCAGTGATATTGCAGAACACTGCATTATTTATAATGGAAAGATCAATTAATACATACAATAAATTCCCCTTCAACAGAGAATTGGATCCCTCTAAGATTGCCATCATACGTGAAGTGTATGATAGTGAAAATGCACATGAAACATTTGAACTGGAGCTGGAGCGTGCCTTGGAGGCAGGCTGCAGCATAATTTTTGTCGAACCGTCAAGGCTAGGGGATGAAACAGCACGCTGGATTGCTGTTGGTAATTGTCTGCACAAAACAGCAGTTCTCTCAGGAATAGGTGCCATTGCAGCAGGTAGATATTACTTTAATTTAACCCTTTACTTTCAAGAGCAAGATTTGTATATGCATAGGCACCAGTAGTTGTGATTGGTGTTAAATGAGCTAGTTTGTTTGGCAGTGTAGTATAATGAAGAAGTATAACAGAAGGGCAAAACAATAGTAATAAATAAACAAAAATTTGTTTTATACTGTTATTATAGTTTTCTCAATTCAACAGGCAGATTTGTCTCCACTGCTACTTGATCTCTTCCAGCAATACATTACACACTCGTTTTGGTACGTACAGTTATTATTAGACTTTATAACTGAAGGTTTGCCATTTCAGGATTGGTATGGACAGACCGTCCATATGTATGTACGCCACTGGGAGCGCTGTCATTGCTGTGCACTGGACTGTATACTATTTCATGGCAATTTGACCCCTGTTGTCAGTACCAGGTTGAACGAGATCCAAAAAGGCTTTCAAAGTTTCCTCTTCTTAGTACTCTTGCGCCAGCATCTGTTGTTGTTTTAGTTCGGCGGGATGACTCAAGACGGAAAATTCTTCATACAAGTGTGTCTCTGATCGCAGCTGCTTTTTGTGCATGGCGACTTTATGATGCCTACAAATGAAAGTAATTTGTTTCACAGACCAAGAAAATAGATGTGTAGAATCCAGTTATTTTACATTGAATCTGACACATCACATCCCATGTTTACTTGATCCAGCATATTATACATGAAGAATTTTACTTTAAGTAACTGGATTCTGCTTTATGTTTTTATAGGGAACATGAATAATTAACATAGGGATCACATTAGGCAGGGTAGCAGCTAGTCTGCTTCGCCATTGCTGACACATCTGCAGCATTTATGTGCAAACTCCATCAACATTGATCTGCGTCAGAAATGGAGTGTGCGCTTGAATTTGCCATGTGGCTCAGTTTCATGGCCCTAAAGCTGTAAGGCACAACACCCAGGATTGTTATCACTTCGGTTTGCGCCATCTTAAAATGTGTACTGAAGGCCGTAGGGCATAGGAATTAGTCGTCGTTTCATTGGTGGAATTGAAAATTAAAGACATGGAAGTTCCTGCTCAACAAATCTGTATGCTTACGATGGCAACAGACATGTTTATTAAGGGCACAAATATTGTTTGGTATGGACAGAAGTTGCACATATAAACACGGCATCGGATTTCAAAAGATGTAATATGTACGGATATATTGTACTACATTTAAAGTTATTCTGGACCATGGTCTAGTGATAGTAGTTATTTGATAATTGTAATGGGTGGCTACTGATTAGTCCAAATGTAAGAACAAATATTTTTCCTACCATAAATTTTCTTTTGTTGTAGGAATGGATGTAAGGAAGTTACAATTCTTCTAAAGAAATATAAACATTAAGTTTGTATATATCATCCATGTTGTATATAAGATGTACAGAACTTTTGACCAGCTGAAGGAACAAGCTCTCAACTCGGTCAAGGACAGTCGTAATTTTAAAACACATTATGAATAAGGATTAGGATGACAGTGATGTACAAATGTTACAACAAATATATTTCTTATTAAAATCCTCATGATATGAACAATAAGCATGAAATGATATACAATGGATTCTGGTTAATTGGGACACATCAGGACTAGAACACTTTGGCTCAATTAAGCAGCTGCCCCAATTGTGCGAAGTTACACGTAAAGAGTTAAAATGGTTTGTTCTTTAAGATTTGCCCCAAATAAACGGCTGCCCCGATTAAACGACGGCCCTATTAACCGGAATCTACTGTACAGTGTGTCCGTAAAATAATGGTGGGGTAACAAAGAGTCATAGTTTTGGAACAAAGCACGATAGAGACATGAAATAAACTTCAAAATAAAGAGAAACTCTCCAAGAATCTTACCTGTTCAGTAGATTTCGATAAGCGCTCCTTTAGTTGCCCTGCAGACATCAAGACTATATTCAAGCTCTTGCCATACACGACCGAGAACATCCGGTGTGATAGATGAAACAGCTTAAGTGATCCGTTTTTTCAAGTGGTCCAAATTTATTATTTGGGCAGAGAACACTTGTTGCTTCACATAACTCCACAAATAAAAATCCATAGGGGTAAGATCTGGAGAGCATGGAAGCCAGGCTATCCACCCTCCTCGTTCGACCCTTCGCTGAGGATATGTTTGGTTTAGGTAATCCCGCACGAATGTGGCAAAATCTGGAGGAGCTCCATCTAACTGGAGAATGAGATTCTCCAGTATTTGGGGCACTGCAATTCAGGTGTTACATAAAATTTATCCACAGGACAAAATTAAACGATTCGAATTTGCTACAGACATTCTGGATAGGTTAGATTATGATGGGGAATTTTTAGACAAGTTTATGTTCAGAGATGAGGCTACGTTTCATGTTTCGGGATGAGTCCATCGGCATAATGTTAGAATATGGGGTAATGAACCTCCATATGTCATTATGGAACATCAACGTGATAGCCCAAAAGTTAATGTGTGATGTGCAATTGGACGAGACAGAGTTATTGACCCCTTCTTTTTTGCTAAACAGAAAGTGATGGGAAAGAACTTCCTGGATATGTTAGAAGGGTTTGCAGTGCCCCAAATACTGGAGAATTTCATTCTCCAGTTAGATGGACCTCCTCCACATTTTGCTGCATTCGTGCGGGATTATCTAAACCAAACATTTCCTCAGCGATGGGTCGGACGAGGAGGGTGGATACCCTGGCCTCCACGCTCTCCAGATCTTACCCGTATGGATTTTTATTTGTGGTGTTATGTGAAGAAACAAGTGTTCTCTGTCCAAATAACAAATTTGGACCATTTGAAAGAACGGATCACTGAAGCTGTTTCATCTATCACACCGGATGTTCTCGGTCGTGTATGGCAAGAGCTTGAATATAGTCTTGATGTCTGCAGGGCAACTAAAGGAGCGCATATCGAAATCTACTGAACAGGTAAGATTCTTGGAGAGTTTCTCTTTATTTTGAAATTTATTTCATGTCTCTATCGTGCTTTGTTCCAAAACTATGACTCCTTGTTACCCCACCATTATTTTACGGACACACTGTATTTGCAAAATGAGGTCAATTCTAGTTCTTAAAATATATAAAATTGAAATAAAACTTGTATGCAGTGACAGAAGCAGTTACTTGTAATTTGTATTAATATGGTAGCCTTTAATGTGTCTACATAAAATTTGTTAAGACTTGGGTTGGTCAATAAGATATAAGTATTCCAATTCAAATTGGATTTTATCAGGTATTTTTCTGTGAGTAGAGGCAGTGCCTATCCTGTAAGTGACGTGACCATGCTGTGGGACGTTAAAGCAATAGGCTGATGCAAGTCTTCGATTTAAGTGGAATATCCAAACATCCTGATAAATTTTCTGGGATAGACATTACATCAGATTTTTATATTATGAGTTATATTAAAACACTATCACACTGTGTCCACTTTTAAATTAAAGTCCAGCCTCCTGCACATAACATTACTACACACAAAATGTGGAAAAATATTAATTCCTCAGGTTACTGTGAACCACAAATTTTTTTATCAGAATTTGAGGTTGTCGTGGTTGTGAGTGTGAAGATGCCTGTCTTCTGGTTTGTTGCACGACGTAGGATGGTAAAAGGGAAATCAATCACCCTGATGACTGAAGCACTAAGTACCTCTGAAATGTTGGCAAATTTCTTCTAGACTACATGGTGCTACAACCCAGAAGACATCCATCATCATTCAATATTTTGTTGGGTTCCGAAGTGTCTGCAACTGAATATAATTAATTATGATTTATATAAAGTGTGAAAACATACTGTCATTATTTACATGTCTGGCTGTATTACAAAACAGATTAAAATGTCCTTATGAAATTTTTATGAAGAATGTGCCTTAAAATGAGAAATTTTTAAAAATAAAAGCAAGGTGCATAAATGACTGTCATTTGACTAGAATTGTCCATAATAGTAGACTGCACAAGGCATGTTCTTCATACTACATAATGTTTTACATACTAAATCAAAGTACACATCAGTATACTTGCATGTACGAGGGTGAGTCAAATGAAAACCGTAAATTTTTTTTTAAATTTAATTTATTGAGTGAAAGCGGTACACAACTATATCATTTTTCTACATAGTCTACATTTCGTTCAATACAGGCCCTCCAGCGTTTACGAAGTGTATGGATTCCTCTATAAAAAAATTCTTGTGGTTGTCTGCGCAACCACTCATGCACCGCCTGCTGTATCTCTTCTTTCCTCCCATCGCCTCTTTGAGTGGCCCAAACATGTGGTAATCACTTGGGACTAGGTCTAGTGGTTATGGCGGATGTGGAAGACACTCAAAGTGCAAGTCTTGGATTGTTGCAACTGTTGCACGGGCAGTATGGGGCCGAGCATTGTTATGTCAAGGACACCTCTAGTCAAAAGTCCACGTCGCTTTGATCTGACTGCAGGTCGAAGATGATTCTTCAAGATTCTTCACTGATCAAAAAACGAATTACAGAACGTTGTTCTTCTTTCGTGCACGTAACTAGTGGAGCAGCCATTTTCAAATTGGCACTGTGATGGCGATATGTTTGTCTGCATTATACTACCACCTATAGGATACTCTTTATAGCATTGGTAACATGTCTGCCAACTTATAGGACAATGGCGCGATATTTCGAATTTTTATCTCAGTTTTACGGTTTTCATTTGACTCACCCTCGTATATACAACATTGACTGTTGTACTGTGAAAGTTAGTGCTACTGCTTTGTGTCTGAGAGATACAGTTTCAATCCTGACAAAAATCAACCATCCAGACTGAATTTTTCATGTCAATGTCCACTTTCTCACCCATCCAATTTCAAATTATCATTCAGGATTGTCACCACATCTTTTTCTTATATCTAAGCAAACCATACAATTAAATAACTGAAGACAGTCATCTGTATTTTGAACATAAAGTGCCTCAAATTTGTGTGCCCAAATATCATTACTCTTTTCTGCTAAATAATGATGTATATATGTAAATTTCAAACTGTTTATGAGTGCATAATTCAAATAGTGGAATTGATAATATTAACCTTTATTGTCCTTGGATCACTAATACACAGTCGAGTTTAGACATATCGCATTAGCATATTGCTAAATCATTCACCATGGAGTTAAAGGCTGCTGATCAGCAGTTTAAATTGCCTTTTCCCATACAATAAGGGTTAAAGCTCTTGAATTTCTGAGACTACTTCTTCTTCTGTAGCACTACGGCCCTTTCAGTGTAGCCTTGGCTTCTCTTGCGATCGATGCTCAGTCTTCCCTATTCTGTGCTTTTCTTCTCCAGCCTCTTACGCCCATCTGTTTAAGATCAGACTCCACATCTTCGATCCACCGGAGTTTCTGTCTTCCTTTCCTTAATTTTCCAGGAGGTTTTCTACCAAAGGGGGTCATGTTTCCGAGGCCTCGTTTCAAGAGTGTCTGAACGTCATCTTTTTCCAGAATTGGGTTGTTAACCCAATGTCCAACCCCCATTTCTGGAACTACTAGTGTACTATTAAAATGCCAAGTGAATGAATAAATACATTAATGTACATGCTGAACCTGTGTTTGTCAAACAGGTCAGTGTGTAATAAATTTAATTTATTTTCCTTACTGTATCAAAATACTGACAACATAGAAGAGATAAACACTGTTTTACAATAGTTTAATAAAGCTCCTATACTTAGTGAATGCCCATAAATTAAATTGTTTTATAAATTTGATTACAAATACATAAGATAAATCCATAAGTATAAATATATTTAGGAACAAAAGGAAATTCATGCTGTAATGCATACCTGCTCATTGTTAAAAGTGAACGAGAAATATTTTGGCCAAAAAAGTATATACAGTATGTGTTTATGAATGAAGAATTATCAAACATGTCTGTGACATAATATCAATTTCTTTAAAAATGGTAACAAATTATAGACTACTAATGAAGATAAATGAAACAGAATTAATGATAATGAAATCATTCTAGACCTTCCAGAAACAGCTGTAGTCACTTTTGATTTGGTGGGCCAGGACTGCAACATAAATTTATGTTCAGGAATCTGTCTTGTGCAGAACAGGCTGCACTAAAGTTTCAGCTTTCAAGAGATCAGTCGAGGTTTTCATGGCAGTGAGAATGATGATATTCTCATGGGTTCCAGGGCCACGTACACTCGTCGGTTTGACATCAAGATAATTTGACTCGCTCAGGACCCCCTTATAATACAAATTCTATTGTATCGTGACTACCAGAGGGAGGTTTTCATACACAGGAAACTAATTTCTTCCAAATAATTGCAGAGTTCCACAGAATAAAATGTAATGCCAATCAAACTTTCAATAACAGATTTTTGAGCAGTGATATGCCATTTGGTTCCAGTGATACTAAGGATTTGTCACTCATGTTTTAAGGGAGGGATACAATCCAGGAACATTAAATATCCCTCATTTAAATTTCAGATAATTGAGCAGAAATCATTGTTGAGTACAGTCTTGTCCTGGTAAAAATCCAATGTTAGAAGGCATTTAAAATTCTTGCTTTCTGTATTAATCCAAGTTAAGGATGCACTTGTGAATAAAACCAGCTTCCACACTTGCAATTTTAATAGATTATAATCTTCTGGAGCATTTAAATGGAAATATATCCTTCAGATATTTATCTGCAATGAAGAGATAAGTTAGTTTTTTCTTTGCTAATTTGTGGGACAGTCAGGGCTTTAAACCTGGTACCAAGATTTGTGTGTACAACTTTACATCCATTCTACCTTAACCATGAAGGTGACAGATGAGAGTGGAAGTTTGAGACCTGTTCTGAGTCTTATGTACATAATTACTTATAGTCAATAAAAATGGAGAAGGAAGTGACTATAGTCTGTTTTGAAATAAAGCTCATACTTTGCAGTTCTAGAGGCATGTTCCTCCAAAAGGTAAATGTTTGTCAGCTATATGCTCATTCAGAATGAATAAATAATACAAATAAACTTGTTATATAAAAATCTATCCAATCTTCCAGTCTTGAATGCGCATGTAAAATAATGCCCTTCTATATGATCACTGGCCTTAGCTCTTCATCCATTAACCCTTTGTAGCTGAAGATCAAAATAATATTTAAAAATTCAGTTCCTACTTCAAAGAAAATGTCTCCGTTACAAAGATCAGGTGATTATGTTTAGAGAAATGATCACTTCCTACACCGAGAACCATTCAAAACCCAAAAATACACTGTGTGAAAAATTCAGAGTAATTGATTGCAAAAGCAGGTGGTATAGTTACCACTGGTTTTAAAAGGTTAAGGCTCATTGCCTGCATTTACCCCAGGAGAATGAGGTAAACCATACAGACCTTGAAATGTGTAGCATGATATTTATCTGTGCTCAAGCTAGTGAACTTCCATTTGCACAAGATACTATAATCCATTTCTTAATTTGAATGGTTACAAGAGCATTCTATATTAAAATAATATTGTTTTAATATTCTAAATTACATCTGCAGTGTAGTCCTACTCTCTTACTTCACTATGTTGTAAACAAAGTATAAATTATGTTCCTCGTAATATGTACACAAAACTGTCGTAGATCATAAATTATGTATTCTGACATTTCTGTATACAATATTAAATATTGATGTGTGAAAATTTGTTATTACAGTAGGAGTAAACAAAGTCTGCTGGCTGATGAATTTCAGATTGACTGTTGATTCAAAATCTGAAATATTTTCAAAGCAAACCAGCTTCTACAATTATTTAACTACAGTAAAAGCAAACATTCATTACAAATATTTGCTACGCTGATTTACATACTGCAAGTTATACAAATTTATCCCTTTAAAATCAAGTCATTCTGTAAATTTCCTTACACATGAGTAATAAGCTATAATTAGTGTATTATGAATGAGACAGAGAAAGAAACAAGCAATCAAAGAATGTTCAAAAATTTTAAAAGTATGTTATTACCGTAATTGTATATATCTTAGAAAGTAGAACAGAGGGCCATGCAAGCTGCCCATTTTTAGGACAGCTAACATATGGCCTTCAGGCAGTTTCTTATTTACCCAGAGATTCTAACTATATTGACAGAACATCACACCAAACCAGACATGCAAAAAGGAACAGACGAGACTGGTTCTGTACAGTATTCACACATGCCTATGCGTGTGTGCACACACATCACAGGGATTTTGTGTATATTTCAGAATTCTGTTGTTTTTAGTAATTGTTATAAAAGTCATCACAAATATGTTCTGGCATATGGAGAATATTTCATGTTACATACTTTGCTATAGCTGGATAATATAGAATTGAAGATGGCTGTCTTCTGGGTTGTTGCACAATGTAGTATAGTAGAAGTTTACCAACAATTCAGAGGTGCTTGTTGCATCCATCTTCAGGGTGATAGCCGTACTTAGGTATGCTCAAACAGTGTTTATGACCCTAGCTGAGTGAGAGCATCTACAGACCAATGCCACAGACCTTGACAGAGGTTCAAGGCCAAGTCTCAGATGTAGCTTCTCAAGTTGACACAGCAATATTACAGTGCACAGGAGGAATTTCAGTATTGTTTAGACACTTGTCGTTTAACTTGTGGCGCAAATACTGAACACATGAAAACAAAACTTGAAAGTATTTCTTCATATACACCAAGCTATTTGATTGTTGTTACTGAACTGGTACATTAAATATAACCCACAATAATAATAAATAATTTTGAAAAATCCTGTATATTTAAGAGATGGCACAATCATGCAAACTATTTCATTTTAAACATTTTCTATTCATGAAGACCATGGATGTCTCTCTTGTTCTTGTACAAGAGTAAGCCCTAGGAACATAAGCATTACATTTCACAGTGCAAAAAAAGACCATACAGTGCAGTTAGCTGTATACTATTTCTACTGTAATAAAATACATGATAAAAATATGGAGACAATATATTTGCTACTGTTGATCTTGATTATAGCATAAATCCTGATACAAAATGATTTCTTTCATACCTTCACCCCTCATTCACTTTTAATTCCTCTAATCCTTTTGAACCTTTACCTCCCCTCCAAAACACACCATTACAGAAGAACAAAGAAAACAGTGTGTTCAGTTATCTCAGTGTTTTCTGTGAGGTCCACTCACATTTACAGTGCAATAAAACATGAAATTGCTCCTAGATGTACCTAACAGCATGGCATCCATAACAAGTATCACTGTGCAAAAAACATACAATCTTTATTATAAGGGAAGAGGGTATTTAAATTCCTATATGTGGCTGCTGACTCAATTTTAACATAGGATTAAAATGTTTACTGTTGCGCTATTGCAGATGGACTGTATACAAGCCTTGATGCACAACCAATAAAGGATAATTCACATAATCATGTGAATGTAATTCTTATTTACATTAAAATACTAGGATGCAACACTCTTTTCACATTTATGAATACCATTATGTATACATTATATACCAACTAAAGTGCACTAACCTTTGTACAAACTGTACATCTTAAATTATTACATTATGTACCACTTGAAGTTCGCTGTCTTCTGGGTTGTTGCGCCGTGTAGTCTGGTTGATGTCCGCCGTTTCCTCTGAAACGATGGTGGACATCTACCAGACTACACGGTGCAACAACCCAGAAGACATCGAAATTCAAACTCACCGCCGTGAAAACCTCAAATCCTACATATGTACCACTTATTAAATAAAAATGCACTAGCCTTTGTACAAACAGCTCATACATTATTAATTTGCTGTCACTGCCCTTCATTATAACAACATTTGAATATTATGAATATAATCTGTCAGCCAACGAAGTTTGTTACACTAAGCTTTCATCATAGTGGTAATTCTTAATGAGAAGTGTTCTCAGCCCTTCTTTCCATGATCCAGAAATAAAGTGATGGAGCAAATGTTCGTATTATAATCGCAAGCCAAGGTGTAATAGGTGAGATAATCACCTCCTTCTTTCCTTGTACAACAGCAGACAATATCTCGTCTGCAACATACTCAGGTTTGTAACCATTTGCAATTTCACTGTCCATTTCTGCCAATATAAAACACGTAACATTTATATATAATTCAACTCACACATGTAAAAATGACAGTAATGAAAATATCCACTTATATTTTAGTAATAATACAGTAAACAGTTTTAAAATAATACCAGAGCACAGTAGAAGGAATATGAATGAATTTCCTTACCCTAAGCTGCGAGTTCAGTCACAGATAAAGTCTCAACTGTCAGTCAGTGAACAAATATTATAATTGATTTTAAAGATAAAATAAATATCCAGTACGAGTTAACTCTATGGAGTAAGTCCTTTTTGAGAAGCTAACAGTTTCTCAGCTAGTCAAGAAATGTGCCACATTTTAAGGGTACCAAAAGGTTCTTTACTGTATTCGCAACAGCCTATCACCACTCCCTATCCTGAGCCAAACAAATCTAATTAACACTCTCCTACCCCACATTCCCAAGAACCATCGTAATACCATCTGCCCATCTAATCCCAGATCTTCCAAATGGTCTCCTGCTTTATGGCTTCCTGACTAAACTTCTGTATACACCTTTCATCTCCCCTATACACAGGAAGTACAGCCAAAATATTAAAAATTAATTCACTTACTGCCAATTGGCATATAGGTCCTCTAAAAATTGTGCAGGTACATGCACCAAAAATAAGATACCAACTTACAATACTACAAATAAATGTAAAAAGCAAAGCTTTTGCAGTGACTGAAGTTGATGAAAGACTCTCGGGCTACAAGCAGCGTCAGGTGGTAGAAGATATAGTTTATTCACCTCTCAGCCACCTGACGCGCCTTGTAGCCTGAGGCTTTCGTCAACTCCAAATAATTATACACAATGAACACTTGCCTCCATGAGCTTCTCCACTTCCTGAAAGAGAATTGATTGACAAAGCCGTTGCAATGTACCCAGGACTTATTACAGACACCTTGATGTTGTACCTTGCTACTTCAGCTCGTAGTGAGTCACTGAAAGCCTGAAGGGCATGCTTCGAAGCCGTGTAAGCAGATCTGCAATTAATAACAACTTAAATTCATAGAGCTGTAAGCATGGACAAGGCAGGAGTTAAATTTAAGAATATTCTTCATAATTTTATCTTTACCTGTAGGCACCACATAACTCATTCAACTATACCATTCAATCAAATGTTACTGTATTTGATTCTTCTTCTTCTTCATGGCTCTCCGGTCCGTATTCGGTCCATGGCCTCCTCAATTATCTTCTTCCATTTGGTCCTCTGTTAGGTCCGTCTGTCTGAGGCTTTAATTGAGGTTTCAAAACATCTTCCTTTTTACGGTGCAAGGTTGTTAGCCTTGCGACCAACCCCCAACCTGGAGGACCAGGGTACCTGTCTTAGTCTGACCTCTCCCTCTCGACCAATCTGGCTAGGGAGGACCTACCAGTAGCTCTTGGGGTCACTGAGTACTCAAGCCCCACCATCACGACAAGGTGCAGGTACCATTAAGTGGGGCTATATTTGATTAAAACATTGGGTGCCTACTGCATTATCTTAAGATTTCATCGGAATCTTTCGATAAAAAACGGTCCAGCAGGAAGAACTAGCCTTGTTTAACAAGCTCAATACATTATGGACGTAACACAGAAAGCTAAATATAGGCTTAGCACAGTTTCAATGGTATCCAATGATCCTGTATGATGTCTAAGACTCAACTGCGTCGTTTAGCACATTATTGATAGGCAATGTATGAACCTTTTACATGGAAAAATAAGAATTACATAATAATAATATTCTCTTATTTTACTGACCATTACAACAGCAAATCTTCACTGTGTTCATAACAATGCAAATCACAATATTCAATAAAATGAATCGCCTACACCCACAGTTTTCTCTTAACAAATTTTACTTCTTTGCAGTGTTAACTTAAATATTTACCTGTAAGGTATTGCAATTCTGCCTTGAACACTGCTCACTGCCACAATATGGCCACTCTGTCGCTCTATCATGGATGGTAACAACGCTGTTCCAAATTAAATCAAAATCAATTAGCCACCATGTACATAATTAAAGCACATATTTACAGAATAAAAAATATATGAAACTTACCTTTTGTCAGAGCCAGCTGACCAAAATAGTTGACCATCATAACCTTAACAGCAACATCCACTTCGGTACTTAATACGTCACCCCTACTGCTTATGCCACCATTATGTACCAGAATATCTATACAGCCAAATATTTCCAGTGCCTGTTTAATATGATCAGGCAAGGAGCTCAAATCTGACAAATCCAAAGTAAGTATCACTGGTGGATGTGTTGGTGCAGTCTGAAATTAAAAGTAACAGGAATTTCAAATCATAAAATAGCATGTATCTTCAATGTATTTGTCCAAAGACACAAGGACAGAACACATACAAAATTTGAGGTCAATAAAATCTTCTCTGATGATCAGCCACGGCAAATGGTTAAAAGACGAAACCGACGTTTGCGGGGCCATCTCAGTCCCATCAGGTTTCGTCTTTTAACCATTTGACACGGCTGATCGCCCAAAATTTTTTTACTGAGTTACGTCAATGGTATTCAACCTGGGATACGCGTACCCCCGGGGGTACGCGAAGACATCTTTGACGATACGTAAAATTTTAAAAAAATATATGTGTTATTTTATGATAAACACTGAATAATCAGGGCCAGATTTTGGGTTAGCCACAGGAGAACCGGACGTAAGGACATTCGATTTGGGACCGCCATTTCTCTCTCTCTCTCCTTTATGCTATTCTTATCTGGGCGGCTAGTTACATTTTATTCCACATAGTGCTTTGGAACCTGACTGAACACTATTGGGCGGGATTAACGTTTACCCTAAAACTGTTTTTCACTTCTTTTAAACATGCAATGATGCACTCCTTCATATTACCTTGTTCTTTGACAACTGCCGCTGCCGGTAAGAGAAACATGGGAAGTGGATGCTGGTTTTATCACTCGGAAATGCCAAATGATGTTTTTGTAACAACACCAAAACATTTTGCTTAGTGACGTGTCGCGATATGAGTATACATACATGTAGTACGTTACCGGCTCTGCGAATAATGATCATTGTTTAATAATTTACTAAGTTAATTTAATTTGCTAGACTTTGCTGTTCCATCCTAACGTCTTTCTGTGGTGTTGTGAAATGCAGGTTCGGTTTGTTTACTTCTTGTTAAAACGCGGATCAATTGTAAGCGCATATTAGTCATCATTCACTCAGTTCCTTCTTGAAACCACGGCAGTAATCATTATTTTCATTTTCCGTATTGCAACATGGATAAATTTATTATAAAAAGGAAGAGTGAAATCGATGGAAAAGGTGAAAATGACGATAGTGTTGAGTCACAAACAATGAAATGTGCGATAGTTTCTGTTCCAACCTGTGATGTTATTGTGAGCAGTGTTGAACCATCTACAACACTAAAATCCCCAAAAATGTGACCAATCACGGTGAGTTTAAGGACAAGCTAGCTGAATTTTTCAAACGCAAAGCAGAAAACGTACGTAAAACTTCAAACGTAATACATAATTTTACACAATCATCAAAGGTGGCATTAGAGACATCGTATGAATTAGCATTGCTAGCTGCAAAAAATAAATCATCATATACCGCGGTAGAATCTCTCATTCTGCCTGGTGCTTTAATTATAGCCGATAAAATGCTAGACAAAAAAATCTCTTACCACATGCATAGCTAGCAAGTCACTCCTCACTCGCTCGAGTTCATTTTGACGCCTCGCTGCTAGTATAACACGACATCCAGATTTATAAAATGAATGTGCAAGAGATTCACCCAATCCTGAACTAGCTCCAGTTATCATAACAACCTGAAATTTTTACAACATTTCATTATAATTTTTAATTCTACTTTAAAAATCTCAAACTAGAAAAATAACAAACATTACATTTCACAGCATTTCTTTATGATGGAACTAGACGCAGAATGAAAACACACAGACATACATTCTGGATAGATAAAAGAAAAATATATAATATGCACACTTTCATTTCAGAAGTTACAATTTTGGCCATACCTTGTCTTTAAGTTTACTCCTTGCGTATCTTGAATGTATATTACCAAACACATTACCAAACAACTGGTAAATAAACCACGGAACTGATACAGTTAAAGAAACACATCCCATTATCCACCAAAATAGCGACCAGGTTTCTTCCTTGTTCTGCTTCATGTTTTTAGTGCTAGACCTATAATAAAAAAGTATGTATATGTCTGTCTATGACAAACATCTGGCAGCACTGGTGAGGTGGCACATACTGGAACAAATAAGTGCTTGCACCGCTTCGTATTGCAAAATTTGTCAGGTTCTTTGCTGAGTGATGTGACACTCCTCATAGCAAAACACGCTCAGCTTATTCTTATTCTGTTGCATGTCGCCAACAATGACACACTCAGATCAGTATATTTTGAATATTTTCACGCTATAATGAAGTACGGAATCATTTTTTGGTGTAATTGACCAAACAGTAAAAAGATATTCACTTTACAAAAGAAAATTATTATATTATTGGCTGGTGTAAAACCTGGAAATTCATGTAGAAGTCTATTTAAGAGATTGGAGATCTTAGCTCTTCCTTGTGAATACATATTCTCGTTAGTGAACTTTATTGTAAATAACCAAGAACTCTTTCAAACTAATTCTGCTGTACACAGTGTCAACACAAGGAATAAAAATATGCTTCATAGACCAGTTGCCAACCTCTCATGCTTTCAGAAGAGTACATATTATGCTGGGATCAAAATTTTCATCAAATCTCACAAATCTTATAAATAAGGAGCAATTTAAGGTAGCATTAAAAAGATACTTAATTACACACCCCTTTTATTCTGCCAATGAATATATGTTGTTTACAAATAAGTGATAAATTTTCTTCTGTGTAATGGGTAGATCTATTTGTAACTTATCATTTCTTTAGGTGAACCCTTTGTTTGTATTATGTGAAATTTATATAATAGTATGAATTGTACTTTATAATATGTACTGTATTATTATTATGACTTTTTCCACATCCTATTGTCATCTGACTGTCTTATGGATCCATGGAATGTAATAAAATATGTATGTATATGTGTAGGGATAATGTACTGAATATGTGTTTTCCAATTTAAGTTACTGTACACTTTCGGCCAAGAAATTTGGTTGTTTCTACTTTTTCAATTGTTTTACCCACATACCCTACACCTAGATTAACACAATTTTTGTTGGCAGTACAAAATTTCATGAAATTTGTTTTATCAAAATGTAGAGTTTATTGGTTTTAATCCATTTGTCAAGCTAGCAAAGACATCATTCATACAAATTTGGAAACAGTCAATTTCTGGGTGTGAAACATTAATATTAGCATCATCTGCAAAAAGTATGGATTTAGACTTAAGAGTAAAAGGTTGGTGGTAAATAGTATTGAACCTTGAGGAATGCCATGTTCTATAAAACTCCAATTGGAATAGGTGAAAAGAGTAAATGGATATTAAAATGAATCTTCAGAAAACAGGGTGCAAGTGAGTAGACTGGAATGGTATAGATGAGATAGGGACCAGTGGCAGGATCTTGTGACAATGGCAATAAACCTCTCCGTTCCATGAAAAGCAGGGAACTTCTTCATTAGCCAAGTGAGTATATCACTTTTTCAAGGACTCTACCCTAGTACTTAGCTTGGTCCGAATTTATGTCACTTACTTTTTATAGTCAACCAATTAATATTATCAAAAAGGCAATTTAAACAGTTCCCTTTTTCACAATGCTGCACTACCTCAACTGCATGATTTGCAGTTACTTTCAACTACACTAACGCCCCATAAACCCCTTACGGAATTTCATGACACGTAAATCAGTTCCATGGTACTTCATGTACAGGCTGTCCACCGGCCACGAGAAAATCCCTGCAAGGGGAAGTCGCTTCTGTGCGGTGCATGGGGAATGTTTACTATCAGTGGACTAGAGGGTTGCTATTGGTGGGAAGTGTGGTACGTCAGTTTTTTACACTACTGCACACAAACTGAAAACATAAGCAGTTAAGGGTAGCGTGTAATGAGTGCACCTCTAATGTGTTCTGTGGGTGTTGCGATAATATTCTAGATTAAATCAGTGTGTCACTGTGAGGTAATCTTAAAGCTCAACCCATTAGAACACATGAAAGCCTGTTGTCTGTCGTTCGTTCAGTGGTTGTTGAATGTATGCTTTTAGGATGGATCGTCACTCACCGCAAAATCTTGCGCATGCGCGTTTATCGAATTCGTAGCAGGGATTTTTTTTTTAGGCCTGTGGATTGTACATTCCATTTTAAGTCATCCAGACCTAAGATTTGAATAGCATAGAATAGAATAGAATAAAATAAAATATATGCACATATAGATCCTTCATAGGCCTATGCCACAGGTGTAGAACATATTATAGCACAAATACAATACTTGTATCTAATAGAAATGCAAATTACACAGCAGTGACAGTGCTGTACAGTCTACTACAGCATTACAGTAAAAATAATTACCAAAAAACACCACCACCATCCCTTACATGTGGCTTGGCTAACCTAATGTATTATGTTGTAGGTTTGTTATGTGTGTGTTCGTAATCTGTGCTTCTACCTCTGATGCACAAACGTCTAAATCTTACAGCTTCAAATGTTGGTATTCCTGCCGACTATTGTGTATGGTTCCACGTGTGTTCGTATTTATCATCCTGCATGTCTGTGACTGTCTGAAGTTGATATTTAGTTTACTAATATGGGGAAGAAGAAACTTGGAAAACAGCGTAGAGATAAATACTATCAACTAGCAAAGGAAACAGGTAGGTTGCGTTTTTAAGTTCATCTCAAAAATATGTTAGGTTAAGTTTGTAAGAGCCATTGATTACTGTTAAATATGACTTCCACATATTTCAGGTTACAGATCCCGAGCGGCCTTTAAGCTTATACAGTTAAACCGTAAATTCGAGTTCCTACAGAAATCTCGGGTATGTGTCGACCTATGTGCAGCACCAGGTGGATGGATGCAGGTTGCCAAGCAGAATATGCCTGTTTCCAGTGTCGTTATAGGTACGCAACAAATTTCTTTAGGAAATTGCTATATAGTACCACTGTTTCATTATGTAGTGACAGCTGAAGGAGGAGTTAGTAGCATAACCAGACATAATGCAATAGAAGAAGTTGAAGAACCAATTACTTATTCACTGAGAGGTAGGATAGACTATGACCAGCAGAACCTGAAGCTTAGAATGCTGCCACTGAAATATAATTTTCTGATTTTAAATTAGCCTTCACCAATGTTGATTTAAAAATTGCAATAAACAAAAAAAAAAACCGTTTGCTGAACGTCATGTCAGAAACTACTAGTCTTAAGGTAGTTTAACTATCTTCTGCAGGTTTTTAAAGCTGTTTCTTCATAGTAAAGAACATAGGTTAAGTTAGATTATCGATTTGTTACAGTGTTTTTCCTGGCACAGCTCTTCAGTCATAAACACTGGTTTGCGCTCAGTGTGTGCCACCTTACAGATACATTGCATTTAATTTGGTGTTTCAGTTCTCCAGTCTCATATGCCATAAGAATTTTTAATTAAGTACAACATAAAGCAAGTAAAGCCATCCCAAAACATGCCATGTAGGTTGTTTGGGGGAGTGGAGGTAGAGCTCCCACTCATGATTGACCTCGGCACTAGATGGGGGGGTGAGTGTTCAGTATCACGCCCTGGCCGCACTTTACCTCGGTACCCATTGGATAGGAGTCTGGGTGGGCCCCAGAGCCAGTATGGATGCAGAAACTAGAGGAAAAATCCTCTGCCCTCGTCGGGGATCGAACCCTGGTCATCCAGTCTATAACTAGTCACTATATTGACAGCTAATGCGGCTCCATTAAGTACAACATGTCTGAATTTTTTTACATTATTCAGATATTTGTTTAAAGGTTACTTAACTTGTTTCAGGTGTGGATCTTTTTCCCATTAAGACAGTTCCAGGTTGCGTTTCTCTGCAAGAGGACATAACCACAGATAAATGCAGAGTTGCTATTGAAAAAGAACTTCAATCATGGAAAGCTGATGTTGTATTAAATGATGGTGCACCTAATGTCGGTACGTTCATAAATTCTGTTTCTTTGTCTCCACCTTTCCACACCATGAGAACCTAGCAGAGGTAATAACATAAGTAGTATTTGGAGCCATATCTCATTTTAATATTCATGTCATTCTGTGTACTGTTTAAATAAGGTTTTTATTCTTTTAGTCGTGGTTCTAAGTTACGTTGCATAATCTATATCTTAATGTTCATTATGTGGCCATCTGCCAAAGTGATATAGACATAAAGGTCTACATGGCATCACAACCCAGAAAACCAACATCAGTATCTTGACTGCCATGAGAATCTTAAATCTAATAAGATAACTGATTTTTTCAGGTAAAAACTGGCTACATGACGCATATCAGCAGGCATGCCTCACTCTGAGTGCTCTGAAATTGGCAACTCACGTTCTTCGAACTGGTGGCTGGTTTGTTACTAAGATATTTCGTTCCAAGGACTACCAGCCATTAATCTGGGTGTTTAAACAGCTCTTCAAGAAGGTAATATATTCTGTCTGATTCATTCTGCATAATGTCAGTTCATGTCGACATAGAGCATTCCTTATCACAGTAATACTTGTAAACTTCATGAATGTTTTGATTATTGGCACTTTGAAATAACTTACCAAAATAGGCAGTGACCACTTCCTCATCCATCGCACATATTTAGTGTCTTATCTCACTTGATGCTGAAATTGACACATCTGCATAAATAACCAGTGAGATGATGATGTTTCAGGTACACGCAACAAAGCCTCAAGCATCACGAAGTGAATCTGCGGAAATCTTTGTGATATGTCAAGGATACAAAGCGCCAGATAAGTTGGATCCACGCTTTCTCAATGCAAAGTATGTGTTTGAGGAGCTAGACGTGGAGCCCCAGAATAAGCTTAGTATATATCATCCCGAGAAACAGAAGAAGGCAAAACCTGAGGGTTATCCTGAGAATGACTACACCTTACATCACAAACTGTCCGTCACAGAGTTCATTGCCAGCGAAAGTGCTGTGGATACATTGCAAAGAACTTCAGAGGTCAAGATATAAATTTAACCTCAATATATTTAATAGTAACTAAAACTAATGAAGTTTAATAATTACGTAATGTTTCATTCTTATGCTAGGATTCTCGCTGTGGGATGCAATTAGTAGTTTTAATCACAAAACACTATTGGCTTCATACTTCAAGTATGGAGTATGGCACTGATCGATACTTTTCTCTTCGTCTTCTTCTTCTTCATATCCAGTACACACCATTCAGCATGGTGTGCATTGGTGGTTAGCAGGATTCATGACCCATCAGTACATGGGTTCGACCGGGACCGTGACATTTAACGCTTCTGCTGTGACCCCCTTTTTGCGAAATGATGATGAAAATGGAGTAATTGTTGGAATGCCACAGAGAAACCGGGGAAACCCCGGAGGAAAACTCCATGATGCCTGGACCACAGCATTGCCCGCCACAGGTTGTAAATCTGAGCACCGCCGGGAATCGAACCTGGGACCCCAGTATTACAAGCCCAACGCTAGGCCACCGTGAAGTGATACATTGATTAATTGGTTAGAGTTCCAAGGGAATATGCAGTTTTGTTACACAGAGGGTTTTATATAGTTTAGACAAGTTTTATATTTACTTATTTTATGGAAATGTATGAAATTAAGGTATATTTATCTGTGCAAAATTGTGAAAAAAAGTTACTACAAGTTAAATATATTTAAATAAAATTTTAATAGCTTCAGTCCTCATAATTCAAAGTTTTTATTCTGCAGTCCTTTAGATTATGAAGTAATGATGTTCTATTTATTTACACTGAAATTTCCAGTTCCAAGCAACGTGGATGTTGACAAGCGAGTAACGTATCGCTGTCTTGGAAGTGAAACTTTGGTAGTGTCTTTAAATAAACTACAAATAAATAAAGAAATAGCATTGGCAAGGGCTGAGTCAATATAACAAACCCACTTCTATGCAATAAATGTTATAAATTTAAAAAAATACTCGTTATTCGTCGTGATGCACTTATGGGAGACTGATGCTGTATGTGTACAAATAAGTTTTTATCACATTCTACATTTGTCTTTCTTAATATTAGCATTCTTTTAAAACATAATGGTTGCTTCATAGATTGTGATGGATGATCCTGAGATAGCAAATCATCCTCTGACAACTGCAGAAATCAAGGAGTGCTGTAAGGACATCAAAGTATTGGGTCGTAAGGATCTCCGAGCTCTTATGAACTGGTGGAAAGCTATAAAACAAGTGAAAACTGAAAATAAGCCTGAGAATGATGAGAAGACCACAGGAAATGAAGAAAAGGTATATTGTTTTATAGGAAATTAAGAGAGGAGTTAAGGAAAATGAGTATATTATATAGTAGAAGTCTGAATGCATAAAATTCCTTTGCTTACATAAAAAAAATATGAAACAACTATTATTTAATTTCAATTTGCAAGTCTTTGTGACTCGAGGCTGAAAACATTAAGCGCGTTAGACTTGGAGAGAGTTATTTGTTGAAGTATTTCTTCGGATTTGGGCAGACCTCACCCCCCTCATGCGTAGAGAGACATACAGAATAGAAGAGTTATATTTATAGAGGTGTGTAGTTGCATAGAGTTTAGGAAACTCATCTCACAGACCATACTCATTAACCTAATGATTAGGTTATAGATACTGTGAATACATTTTACAAGCTTACCAAGTAAATGTAATTAAGGATGCTTTAATTTTAAATCCATGAACGTAATGACATATTCTGATGTGTGGTTGCTCTTTTGTTTCAAAAATGTAAATCACCTTTTTGCTATTGAAATCTTTACCATTTCCATTTGCAATGTCAACTGTTTCTCCAGCTAGGAAATCTTGATGTGGGGGGTGGGGATTTAAATATCTCTGAACTTATGAATACTTATTCTGGTTTTTAAGGAGTTCAAATTATTTATACTAGATGGCAGCATATGCCAAATTATTCAGTAATTTGTTGTCCATTTGAAGCAGCGAGCAGCAATGTATGGCCAGAGAAATATGAAAATAAATTTTTTTCATGATATGTTGACTTATGTAATAACATAATCTGTGGTGTAACAGCCCTCTGAGAGCCAAAGCCGACTAGCTTGACTGCTGGCCTCACGTTCACATGCCTAAGCAGAGGTGAACGATCATCCAACCAGATATAGGATGATGTGTGGTCAGCACGACGAACCCCCAGCCATTGCTAGTTTTCATGACCAGATTACGCTACTCATTGTAGCTCCCCAATTTGGCACTGGTCCCATACACTGGTCGAAAATCTCATGAGAAATTTCTTTCCCGGAGACTTGAACCAGCGCGCATTCCGTATCACTGGTCCGAAGCATGATGCCTCAGACCGCGCGGCTATGGCGCGGGACTGTTGACATATAACGTGGGCACATTTTTAATGCAGCAATTATATATGGACATTAGTTGGAAAAGGGTTAAGTGACTTATGTTCTAATCTGTGCAGGAGGAAGAGAAGAAAGATGAAAGCGAAGAGGATGAACATGACTTGGAAGAATTATCCCGCCAAGTGTCTGAACTGCAGGAGGAAGAAGTTCGAGCTTTGAAGAGGAAGAGGAAACAGACGAACAAAGAACGCAAAAAACTACAGGATCGACTCAATCTCAAGATGGTTCTCCGAGGTGATGAAGGACCAAAACTTGAGAGGGATGACATGTTTCAATTGACGCAGATTGAGAGTAGCAAGGTTTGTTACAACTCGAAATATGTTGACTCTTTCATGAATTTAAAATACGGCTACATATGACTGCATTTCAGATGTGAACCTCAAAGTACACTGTAATTGAGAATATTACATTAAGCTGTAATGCAGTTTACTGACTTCAGATTTCAGCTTGTGCACCAACTATCATAATGTTCTGTTGTTTTTTGTAGTCCTTCCAGGAAAATAAATACCAGAATAATACCTTTAAAGGAGGTAATGACTGCTGTCTTCTGTGTTCATTCTTCATGCATGATTATTCTTTCTTCTTATTTGATATGCAATCTTTAACCTGAAGCATGTGTGAAAATTTTTAATCTGCAGTGTGTCTATTAAGCCCCTATCTAATTTGTTGAAATAAAACCAATTTAAGATAGGCCTAAACAGTGGTTTAGTGTGAACAGAATTAGCCAATATAACTTTTGCATTGTAGCAGAGATTGCTCTTGAAACGTTGGCAGAAGATATGGTTTATTCACCATTCAGCCACCTGACGCAGCTGGTAACCCGAGAGTCTTTCATCAGCGTATATTATGTCAGCTTATCTTTCTTGTGTGACTGTTTTTCACATCCTCAAAAATACAAATTGTTAATTTCTGATTGTTTCCTCTGTGATTTATTTTATGTATCTAGGCGCTCGAGAATATAACTGACAATACGCCAGACATACTAGCTGAATCAGAACCTGAGTCAGATGATGAACTCCCTAAGAAACCAAAGTATGTAAGGTTTGAGAAGGATGGTGGTGATCATCTTGATAGTTCTGGAAAGTGAGTACAAGACATTATCTGCACTGAGACAGTGGCTTATGTTGGTTATTTTCTGTCCGTCTAATCTCCAAACAGAGGTATAACACAAGTATTTG
The DNA here is from genome assembly GCF_000696155.1 of Zootermopsis nevadensis. Next base: position 201,222 of record NW_019060341.1, on the reverse strand, counting down.
TTTCATAATGCTGAATAAGGATATTAAACTTCATGATGCGGGTGTCCAAGATAAATTTGTTCTTCTTTTTGGCACTACAGTTCAAAGTTGAACCCTGGCCTTTTCAATCTTTCGCCTCCGAGTTTTGAAACAGATCTTTTTTTACGGAGTGAGGTTGTCAGTCTCACGCCTACCCCTCAGCAGTGCTGAGGGAGCGATGTTTTTCTGTCAGGGTTGTCTCCCTTAGCTGGCCGGTCCCAGTTTGAAAGCGTCAGGAACTCGCTTGTTTGCCCTTACAAGACTTAGCCGTTCAAACATTTCCCAGGAGTCATGACTTGGACATGCATGCATCGGACTTGGTAGGAATGAATGGCATTTCCCGAGTTTTAATGGTACATATCTGCCAGCAGGATATGTACCCTCGAGACCACATACTACCCTTCTAAGATAAATGGTTGCTGTAAAATATTATTTGGTCGTCATTGTATCTGGTTACAATTCCAGTTTCCACACTTGTCTGTCTGCTCATTTAGCCGTTCACATTCCATCTTTGTATCTTAAAGAATGTGCACATGTCCTCCTCTCCTCACACATTCACTCATTCACAAGCACCGGCAGAAGGCTTCGTTTGGAATCTTCCGGAGTTCGGCTGTCGCATTCGACACTGCTGGTTGTGCAGCAATTCCTCACCGAGAAAAGCATTCCCGTCATCACCCAATCACTGTACCCTCTGGATCTTGCTCCGAGTGACTTCTGGCTGTTTCCTACTCTGAAAATGGGCCTCAAAGGGACGCATTTCACAACCATGGAGGACATCAAATCGAATGCGACGGCAGAACTCCAGAAGATTCCAAACGAAGCCTTCCGCCGGTGCTTCCAACAATGGCAGGATCGATGGAGCAAGTGTGTATGTGCGCAAGGGTCCTACTTTGAAGGTGATTAGGTAAGCGTTGCCATATGTCCTACCATTACAGTGCTATACCACAATTCCGGGAACTTTTTGACTGCCCTACGTAAATTTGCTTCTACTGAACCAAGAATTAATTTCTTTGCAGGTTCTATAAACCAGATGACATGAGTGATCTGGAAGAAGACAGTGATTCTGAAGATTCTGATGACATTGAAAAAGAGGGTTTGGGTAAGTTAAAAGAGCCAAGCCACGGCCATATTTTGTGGCCCATATGTAACGTGTATTGTACTCTATTGAGCTGAAGTCACAGAGTAATTTACTGCTGGAAGTATGTTTATGTCAGCTTTATGTTTGTAAAACTCATACATTCTGATTAGAAAATAATGTCGTTATTGTGGATATATGTCATCCACTTTGTCTCCATGGCCACAAGGTCCAGGTCGTGGGTCCCAGCCTCTTGGATACTGGGATCACAGGTTAAAATCTTGCTTAGTCTTTTCTGTGTTATGCTGTCCTGTGTAGGCGAAGACCTTGTGATGGGTTGATCACCCATCCAAAGAGTCCTTCCAAATGTCTAAACTGATTCATAATTTGAGAGGTAATTCTGAATTGAAACGGACCACGAGGCCATAAAAGTTGATGGTGATGACTGCCATCCAGGTGAAACATTTCCAGTTTAAGCGGCCCATCCACGTACGAGTCTGACTTGTGAGTCTGGCTCGGCGAGCTTGACTCGTGAGCCGGGCTCGGATATATTTCACCACACATGCGTAGCAGACTCGGCTCGTGACACCCCACCCACAAACGAGTTTGGCTCAATGGGACCCGAGCCGGACTCGCAAGCCAGACTCATACATGGATGGGCCGCTTTAGACGTATTCTGTTGATTTGTGGTAACTGTAGAAGTGGTTGTCATCTGTACATAAATATACCAGATATGCTGGGATGAAGATTTGTATTTGGGAGGTACTTAGTTCAGATCCCTATCACATCGTATTCACTACAAACCTTCATAGAATTGTAAAACCAGTAACCAGCCTGTGTGAATAAAGATTTTAAAGCTCGTTTCTTTAAGCGTTGGTCATAAGTTATAAGTGCCATGTGAACTGAAGGGGAAATTAGAATTTGTCATGTCCACTGTGGGCTATATTCAAATTGCGATGTCATTTGATTTGGTAACTAATTATTTAACTCCATGGATTAGAGTCTTTTAAGTACCCATACCACACCTCTGTAACTACTGAGAATCAGAACAATGTTCGTGACATTTATCGACTGGGAAAGACCTCAGGAATAAGATCTTGAAGTAATGACTGAAATCACCGGAGATTCTGTATAAGTTTAAGTCTGGTACAGGTTTTATCAGTATATTAATTATTATGGATTGAGGCTGTGTAAGGATGAATGTTAACAGGTCTCAGTAATAGTGATCAAGAAAATGAAGAAACCGACCCAGCAGCGAGTAGTTTGAAACACCAGCGAGAAGAGAATCCGCTCCTGACTGACCTAGATCCCAGGAACAAGAGGGAAAAAAAATCACATAAAGCTCAGCTGTGGTTTGAAAAGGTACATTTCACTCAAATGGTATTTTATGTGCCTGTAGTGTGTTCTCAGCAAAGTGAAAATTAATTCATATAAATTATTCTATTTATTTTGTATGTAAGCAAGTCTCACTTGAATTCTAATTGGACTTAAAGACTTTGTATACCATATTTATGTGCAGAATTTTTGGTCATATTATCTCCATGGAGCATAATCCTTGAGAAACTAACAGTCACTCTACTGAGCAAGAAATCCCCACCTTTTATGGAACCCAAAGGTTCATTATTGTGTGGTCCTTATCCTGCGCCTGATGAAATCATTCCACACCTTTGTATCCTATTTTTTTAACATTCTTTGTAATGTTACCCTCTAGCTGTAACTAAAGCAGCCCATCCACATACAAGTCTGGCTCGGCTCGGGTTCCATTCAGCCAAACTCGTTTGTGGGTGGGGTGTCACGAGCCTAGTCTGCTATGCACGTGTGGTGAAATATATCCAAGCCCAGCTCACGAGTCAAGCTTGCCGAGCCAGGCTCTCAAGTCAGACTCATACGTAGATGGACCGCTTAAGTCTCCGTCATCTATTTCCTTCAGCTTTTCTGGCTAATGTCCATATGCACTTCTCATTACTCCAGTTTGTGCTACATGCCTCACCCATCACATATTCCTTGAGTTGATCAGCATAATATTTGGTAAAGAGTACAAATTTTGAAGCTCCTCATTATGTAATTTTTTCTAGCCTTTCTTCATTTAGGCAAACAGCCTCGGTCATTGTCTTTCCCTTAATGTCAGAGATAATATTTCAATCTATTTGTCATACAAATTGTTTGTAATTGTTAGGCGTTCTTTACAGTTTGACCTTTGTCTATCTGTCTGTCGCATCTTCCATCCATCCGCTATTTGTGTTGTCATTTACTGGTAGCCTTATGAACTGTATGATGATGATTGTTATTATTTTTAAATTATGATGGTGATAATTACTACCATCTATAAGTTGCTATATGAACTTCAGTAGATTCCAGTTAATTGAGCCATCAGTTAATCGGGGCAGCCGTTTATTTGGGACAGATCTTAAAGAACAAATCTTTTAATTCTTTACGTGAAACTTTGCGGGGTCCGCAGTGGCCGCGCGGTCTGAGGTGTGGGTCTTGTGCCACTTGGTCGCAGGGACCGTGGGTTCGAATCCCACTCAAGCCATGGATGTTTTTCTGTGTTGTCCTGTGTACAGGTAGAGGCCTTGCGACGGGCCAATCCCTCGTCCAAGGAGTCCTACCGAATGTCCATAGATCAACCCGTAGAGGGTACCGGAAAATGTACAAACATTGTTAAACCGGAAAAAGAAGAAGACGTATAACTTCGCATAATTGGGCCAAAGTGTTCTAGTCACGATGTATCCCAATTTACCGGAATCCCGTGTACTTGTTGTGCCGTCTACCAGTGGTCATATAAAGCCTTTCTGTGAAGGCTAGAATATAAAAGGAAAATAGCCTTATGATATTTCTGAATTACCGTGATAATAGCGATGTGGACGTTTGTATATTTCCAGTTTCTCTGATGTTTGTGGTCTGACATCAGAACCATCTTATACCTGGCTTTCACGATGTTATGCAACATGGATGCACAGAAACACACAATTTTTTGTTTTGCTGCTCAGGAACAGTGTATATGCATATATTCGTTATTACGGTACTTGTGGGTTATCGGGACATGAAATGGGGGAGTCAAATATCTGGAGTTAGATTGACACTGAAAACTGCGACTCCTTTCAAACATGTCAACATATTTTTATTGTACTGATACCGTTTAACATATTACCTGGATAGAACAGTTGCTGTGGAATAAACTAACATTTGTACCAATGAATCGGAAACATTTTTGGGTACTTGTGGGTTATCGGGACACATCGCTTTAAAAATAGGTTAGGTTAGGTGTCATTTATTGAAATAAAATATAATAACTTTCAAGTATATGTCATTTATCCACACACATTAACCTAACCTAACCTATTTTTAAAGCTATGTGTCCCGATAACCCACGAGTACCGTTATTGCTTTTGTAGGATATCTTCAAGAGCTTGGAAAATGAAGCAGATGAAGATTATGAATTGGATGAAATGGTGGAGGAGTACAAAAAGAAGGGTGGAAAGATAATTGGAGACATTAAGAAAAATAAAGAAAGCATGAAGCCTGAATATGAAAGTAGTGATGATGAGAATATAGACGAAGATGAAGAAACTGGTTCAGAATCAGAGACTGATTTTCAGCCAGAGAAGAACAATACGAAGCTACCAACGGAAGGAAAAGCAGGATTAGAAGTTGTTGCCAAAGATGGAGGTAAGTTAAGGTGTTTAATACATTTTTTGGGTGTTTCTTACAATAAATTCATGGATATTAATGAAGTGTAGTTGAACCAGTCAGAACAGGGCAGAGCTAATGTTACTGTGAAAAATGTTCCCTGTTCACCTTCTTTTTTTGAGGGGGGTGGGGTGTTTGGGAGGCATAGGAATAGATGAAGAAATTTTAAAATCATTGTTAGATAAATAAGTGGAGTCCAATGGCAGGTTTCTGAGAATAATGCCTCCATCCTGTGGAATCAGGGCGTGGGTTAATGTTTATTAATTGGGATAATAATGCTTGAAAAGCATCATCCCTCTACTTGTAACATGTCAGCTGATGTTAATATAATAGCCAGAACTCTTTACTGACATTTAACAACAGACTACTCTATGATTTTCTGCTCCCGTGTTTGCGTTGCGGGTCTGAAAGTTGGGGACCCGTAAAGGGTACCGGAAAATGTACAAACATTGTTAAACCGGAAAAGAAGAAGAAATATTCGGTTGTAACATAGAAAGTAGGACCCATCTGTCAGCAGTTTCTGCTGATTTCACTCTTTGTATATATTTTTTATTGTTTCCATTTAATTTGCACTGACAGAACGGGTTGGTGTTGCAATAATGCTGTAGTTTTGTATTCAGGATGTACCATAACTGATTTGAATTCTTGGCTACTCTGAACAAAGTTTTAATGTTTTTCTCAGCTTCTTCCAACAGGGACTGGTGGCAGGCTGTTGCGAACATGGTAATGAACTTGCAGGTTCCATAAAAGGCACAGGATATCACCTTTACTTATGTGTATTATCTTCTGAAGAAGAAGTCTATGTCGTGGAGATTGTTAGTAAATTCTTTTATGATTTCAGCTGCGCCAAGCCGCAAACGCAAGCTGAAACTTGATGAGGAAGGATTGGCATTGGGGACTCTTATGGTGACTTCCCATAAGAATAAACGCAATCTGATAGATGGGGGGTGGAACCGATATGCTTTCAACGATGACAATCTTCCAGAATGGTTTGTTGCAGATGAAGACAGACACATGCGAAAGGAAGCACCGGTTCCAAAGGTATGCTGAGTAGTTATTGTTGTTCCTTGGCTCTACAACCCATTTATGGGTCTTTGCCGCCTCATATTCGGAGGTTTTCTAGTCTTCGAAGTGCGCATTTGTGAGCGATGAGTGACGAGCCCACTGACTGCACAATTTCTACTCAATCTTGATTTGACTGCCAGTGAATTAGGAGACTTGGGCGAGAAATGGCCACTGAATTTTGCTTACGAAACATCTTGTTCATGTTCGTAAGGTTCTTTTGCATGCTGTAAATCTACGATATGGGACCGCCAGTTTTACTTCCTTCCGAAGGAAGGTTTGCTATGGATTTTAATCACCGTTAAAAATCCATTGGCCTCGGTTGGGTTTGAACCTGCGAACCTTGCCAAGCACGCTAACCACTAGTCGACCGAGGGCAACTATACTGGGTTGCTTCTCAGAGATGATGTTCCTTCCAAGTTAAGTTACTAATATAATTAAAAGTTTACTTCATTTTTAATAATTTAATCTGTTCTTGTCCACTCCAATTCCTTTTGCATACAAAATCTGCATGATTCTTACTAACGATGAACATCATTACTTTGCACAGGAGCTGGTGTCCGAGTATAAAATGAAGTTACGCGAATTGAACGTCAGACCAATCAAAAAGGTGATAGAGGCAAAGGCTCGAAAAAAGAAGCGTGCTGTCAGGAGACTGGAACGTGCAAAGAAGAAGATGGAAACTCTTATGGACAATGTAGATGTGTCTGATAAAGAAAAGGCTAAACAAATCAGAGAGTTAGTATCCCGTTGTTTTGCATTTTTTACATTTTCAGTTTCATCTACTCTGGTAAATTGCTGTAACTGCATACGTCTGGAGACTGCCAAAAATGCACTTGTCTTACGATATTTCGGTATAATGAAAGGTATCGTCCGCGAGGCACGAGAGTAGACGTGGCCTTGTCGGCCGTTGCTTGTGTGGCAGGGGTAAAGTGGGTTCTGCTCACGCACTGGTGATGTATTCCTTACCTAAGAACATTGTGCTATCAGTACATTAGCACATTAGCTCACGACATACGGGCTGCATAAGCTGCGGTTGTTTTTCGGTCCGCTTGTAGCACAGAATTCTACTCCACCTCCCTCAAATATGTCAGGTCTACTCTCGTGCCTCGCGGACTATACTTATCCTTTCTGTACCATAAATAATTACCATATTGTCGTCCATAAGCTTCATCAGTGGAAAATGTGTGTGTGTTCAACTTTATCAGTGAATACAATGCAGAATCAAACACAGAGAAAACAAAATATATGTTCATGTCTCAGCATCAGAATGCAGATTAAATCATGACAAAGATAAATCATTCCTCTGGAACGTGTAATTGTTCAAATACTGATGAACAACAGTAACAAAACTATTTTTTCTGAAAGACTGCTGTCATCCAGATCAAAATCTTTCGATTTTCTGTCTTCTGTCTAAAAACATAAGGATTAAAGAATAAAAATAAAACATACGTAATTATATCTAGCGGTTACAACGCTGGGCTTGTAATACTGGGGTCCCGGGTTCGATTCCCGGCGGTGCTCAACTTTACAACTTGTGTTGGGCAAGGCCGTGGTCCAGGCATCACAGAGTTTTCCTCCGGGGTTTCCCGGTTTCTCCATCGCATCCCAACAATTACTCCACAGCAGGAGCGTTAAATGTCGCGGTCCCGGTCAAACCCATGTACTGATGGGTCGTGAATCCTGCTAACCACCAATGCACACCAGTTGAATGGTGTGTACTGGATACGAAAAAAAAAATTAGCATTAAGGTTGACGGTAATTGAGATGGTCCTGAAGACAGTATTTGGACCCCGAGAGGGAAAATTGTGGGAGGTTAGAGAAAACTGTATAATGATGAGGACCTCCATGATTTGTACTCTTCACCAGATATTTGATGACAAAATGAAAGCATGAGGTGTAAGTCATGTAGAGCACGTTGTCAAGATGAGAAACGTTTGTAATTGTGGAAGACCTGGATGGATGAGATCAATTGCAAGAAACGCGGACAATAGTGTTAGAATGGATCTTATGCAATTATGTAGGCGAGGTTAAGAATCAGTGGTCGGCTGTTGATAAAACAGTAGTAAACCTTTGGGTTTTGTAACAGATAGAGATAGCTGCATGACTGTCAGTGTCTCAAGAAGAATTCTTCTCCGTGGAGTTATTTATATTTTATTGTATGAGTAAAATGTTCTTCTAAAGAGCATTTATTTACAAGTCGGTGATGGCTTTAACTTTTACTCAGAAAGTAAATTCAGTAAAAGCAGGACAAGTTCCAAAATTTTTGTGAAATGGAAAATGTTGAATTTTAATTTTCAAAACTGATAGACCACTATAATATTCTGATGTTTTACATCTAAGATTTCATCATTTTGGATGATGTTTCAGGTTGTACAAGAAAGCCAAAGGAAATCGCAAGAAAGAAATTACGTACGTGGTATCCAAAAAGCACACGGCATCGAAAAGGACTCGGCGTCCACGCGGTATCAAAGGACCGTACAAGGTTGTCGACCCAAGGATGAAAAAGGACAATCGTCGAGTAAAGATGTCGAAAAATGGAAAGAAGCGTGGCCAAGGTCCTGCGCCTCCAAAAGCGAAAAGATCGGCGAAAATGGGCGGCAAAGCGAAGAGATGAACTGGCTATTACGAGAAATTCAGTATTTCGATGCCAGAGTGAGGTAATCCTTACAGAATATGGGCCCTGTTACCGAAGTTGTATTTTATATAGCAGATTAAAGTCTGGTGATAAATTTTGTGGACTATTTCCTTCTATGACAGATGTTAATTTGGTTTTCATTTCAAGCTTTTTTAAATGTATTTAAAGTGCAAACTCTGTTAGAACTTTGCGTGAACACCGTACGCTGTATATAAGTGGAAATAATGGAATGAACGTTGACGCATATCGAGTGGCTTATACTGTATTTGTTATTGTGTACCTTTCATTGTCCTTGTGTGTGTGATGGTCTTAGTTTATTTAACGGCACTTTTTCACTTGCTTCGAACAGGAATTGCCTCTCTTTCCTGGATGATGGACAAATAGAAGGAGCTTATAATTTATACTGAGTACAGTACAAATACAGGCATACCTCGGAGATGTTGCGGGTTCGGTTCCAGACCGCCACAATAAAGCGAGTCACACAAATTTTTTGGTTTCCCAGTGCATATAAAATTTATGTTTACACTATACTGTAGTCTATTAGTGTGCAATAGAATTACCAAAATGTGACACAGAGACACGAAGTGAGCACATGCTGTTGGAAAAATGGCGCCGATATACTTGTTCGACGCAGGGTTGCCACACACCTTCAATTTGTAAAAAAACGCAATATCTGCGAAGCGCAATAAAGCGAGGTATGCCTGTATACCAAAAATTGAAGATGTAAATTGAACCAAGTAGATGATGGTCGGGTTGTCGCATCATCTGTGCCAACTGGCTCAAAAGGAAATGAGTGTGTGTGCGACAAATAATGGGGCAATTAAAACATTAAAAATTTAGAATTTCTTATGAATATTCTAAAATTCTTGCTGGTACACCAGAACTCTTCCAAGGGCACCAAAGTGCCTGCAGGCACACATTTGGTGATTCTGCCTGACTTAGGTTGATTCGTGGATAATGAATTGGAAGGGATGTGGAAGGAAGCGGTCATGTGCAAAACTTAAGGTCGTGTTCCAGCATTTGCCTAGAGGGACTGAGGAAGACCACAAAAACACCAGTTAGCCTGTCTCAAGACTGGTATTTGAACCTGTGACCTCCTGAACATGAAACAAAAGTGCTAATTACTTTGGTACAATATTCAGTGTGTGCGTTCGTGATTTAATTTGGATATTAACCATGCTACTTCCAGTACATTTCCCAGAAAACAGTAACTTGTTTTTTATTTTAAGGTGGCTGTCTTCCAAGTTGTTCTACCACGTAGTCTGGTAGAAGTTTCAGAGGTCCTTGCTGCCTCCATCATCAGAGCAATGAGTCATCACCCTGATGATTGTGGCAGCAAGACAAGTCAGAAGACAGCCGTCTTCAGACTCGCCACTGTGAAAATCTCAAATCCTACTTTGTTTTATTTTTATCAGCTACGTGCTGTTCTCTTCAGGATTCTGTATTTGAAAATGGAAGTCTTGTTCCAAATGTATATTCAGGAAATATATTCCTTTTATTAGCATTTGCAGTAGTTGGACCATTTATCAAGTTCTTATAGATTTGACACAAGTTTCTTTCTTGTGTAAGATTTTTCAGTGACGTAGTCACTCAATCCTCACGCAAAATCTCGTCAGCATCGTGAAATTATCTTTCCAAAGGTTCATCATCACTGAATCCTTTACCGATGGACATTTTAAAGTGGATCGAACAGCTGTACTTCCAGCATGATGGGGCACCTCACATTTCAGAAGACGTGTGGTGGAGTATCTGAATGTAACTTCCCTAGCCAATGGATTAACTGTGGTGATCTGCAGAATTGGCCATCATGATCACCAGACCTCACTCTGCTAGATTACAATGTATAGGGTCACATGAAAATCACTTTGTATGTGTGCAAAGTGAATGGAAGAGAAGAACTGTTAAATTGAATGTGCAACACGTGTACTTTTTTCCTTTCAATTGCATAACTGGTAATGAACATTACTACACTTTTTTGTAGTCCCAGTTATTATTATTATTCCTTTTTTCTTCTCAAACACTACAGTCCGTTGCGGACTTTGCCTTCCAGCACAATTTTCCTCCATTCTTGATGGTCTTTATGCACTGTATGCAAATATCTTATTCCCATAACCTCCAAATCCTATTTAACCTCATTGAGCTATCTTTACCTTGTTCCTTCTATGTAATCCTAATAGGTGGGTTAATTACGATAATTTTCCTTAGCATTATATTATTTCTTTTTGCACAAATTGTTATTGCGAATATTCTAATGCTGTATGAAAGCGTTAATTTTTATCGTAATTAACTCGTTGAGATGTGCTAGTAATAATTATATTTGTAGATTTTCATTTGTACTGTAGTGTGAGACAGCGTACCTAACGGCCGATGCTAAAATTCTCTGCTTTTCCACAAGGTCGTGAATCAGAAAAGTCTGAAACCACTGTGGCAAAATGGCTCTGATGTAGGTTAATATAATCCAAGTAACATGGAGAAGTTAGTACAGATGGAAGATCAAAGTCGTAATGGCGGAGCATTTCGTAACGAACATTCCTATAATTTAAACAGACCGATTCCTAAAATACGAAGAATCGTATTACATGACGTATTTTCTCAACAGGTTACGCCATTCTGAGTGAGTCTGATAATTCTAGAATAACGTCAGAGAGGGCCTTGATGAAAAATGTTTATAGTTGGTTAACGGTAGTTTCTGCTTTCTGTGAGCGGAAGAATCCTGTGAGGCGTTCGTTTATTGCAGCCATGAATCTTTTCGTGGAATAAATACATTCAGACGTTGTGTATATGTACATAGATATAAAAAAAACACTGATGGCATTTGTTTACACTTCTTCATTGCAACGCTAATGTTTCCATTTCTCTGCAAACATTACGTCATTAGTGTCACTTTGCTGGTGATCTTGGATCCTTTGATTGCGTGTTTTCAATTGTTTGATGTATCAAATATATCTTGCCACTAGCGAGTTTTTTCAGGGTTATGCGGCGACTAGAATCAATAAAATCTTCTCGGATGACCAACTGCTTCATTTCGGATTAGGAGTCCAACTCTGGTCGCCTGAGAAGATTTTATCGCTTTTGCAGTGTTATTTAGTGACGATTTTAATGCCAGGAACTACACAGAGTTGACTGAAAGATGAAAATTGTCGTGAAAGTTTAGTAGGCAAATTCGTGATGTCATATTTGAAGGTACAGTCTACAGATCAGGAGAAAATCCCTGCTAGGAATTCGATATACGCGCATGCGCAAAATTTCGCGGTGAGTGACGACCGATCCTAAAAGCATTCGTTCCACAACCACTGAACGAACAGCAGACGACAGGCTTTCATGTGTTCTAATGGGTACAGCTTTAAGATTACCTCACAGCGGCACAGCGATTTAATCTAGAATATTATCGCAACACCTACAGAACACATTAGAGGTGCGTTCACTACACGCCACTCTCAACTGCTTGATGTTTTCAGTCTGTGTGTAGTAGCGTAAAACTCTGACGTATCACACTTCCGACCAATAGCAGCCCTCTAGTCCAGCTGATAAGTAACATTTCCCCCGCACCGCACCAGAAACGATTTCAATCAGCAGGGTTTTTCTCGTGATCTGTGGACAGTACTATCCTAGCACTCACCCGAAGAACACCTGCGTAACAAAGACAGCTACATCAAGGGCGGACATGTTTACACAAACGCGCGGTCTGTTCGCTCCAAGAAGTTTGCAAGACGCATACATTTTAAAGAGCTGTAAATCAAAACAGACTTTTCAGGACCGATGTGTATTTACATATCTTACTTGCACATGACCATACAAAACCTACCCCCCCCCCCGAATATATAAAAGGCACTACTGTCTAGAGTGAATGTTTAATTAGTACTCGAAACACTGCAAAAACAATTGTAACGTTGCCACTTGAAAGCATAGTAACTATTCGTAGAAAAGTGTGGTATATTTGTGTGTAAAATGTCGATTCAAACGCAGTAGCTATTCGCGAATGTCAAACCATTAAAACAAACGAAGTCAATACATAAAACTGAATATAAATTAATAATATCTTAATATTAGCACTAATTTTCCTCTCCACTAAATGCATTGATTACGCCACTTTAACTCAGTATTTAATATTTATATTATTTATAATACATGTAATGATTATACTGTCATGACATGGGATGTAATACTTGAATGTGAGTAGCTATTAAGCCAGGAGAGTTCATATTTTCTCCTGTCCCTTCATTCCAGTGAATTTGTGTAAAATTAGATATGGACGGAATATATTTCTAAAAATCACTGTACGATATAGTAGAAATGTTGAACTCGTTATATACCAAGGCGCTGTGATCCAAACACTGTAACATCCGCTCAAAATAAACGTAATTATTTTTATCTGGTGTTCAGGCCAAGGATTTAAAAATAAGGTTTAATTACTCGTTAAATTTAACAAAAGCAATTACTTTTCGTCTCAAGTTTTGTGCTGCAGATTTAAAAATACGATACGGACATACGTTCCTATTTGAAGACTCACTCCATCTCTTGAGAACTCCCAAGGTCATACAATGCGCCTTAGAATCGTAACGGAAAGCGACACGCCGCCCAATTTGAACATTTGAATTAGATGGAATTTGGTGGCTAACTTTATGTTCCAAGGGTACCGCTCGATTCTTCCGCACAGCCAAATCGATCTACTGCTTAATTGTTTGAGCCACTGTTTTGAAGTTATTTGTTTGATGAAGGCCGGGACACGCCCTGATGATGGAGGTATCAAAGACCTCTGAAACGTCGGTAAACTTCTACTAGTCTACACGGCGCAACAACCCAGAAGACAGCCATCTTCAGACTCACCGCCGTGAAAACCTCAAATCCTACAAATATCAAATTTGATTTTTTTCTAGCTAGTATTTAGCGATTATACTCTTGATAGATACTAATCACAAATCCTTTGTGGACGTACATAATAATATGAACCATTATATATCAATAGTATTCAGGTAATAACGTCATTGTGTAGCTGATAAAAACTTCCTCGCTAGTGGTCCATGTTACAACACTTAATATTTAGCTTCCCTATGAGAATATTTTGAGTAGCCTGTTATTGAGTGAAATATGTAGAGTCTAAACATGACCAAAAACGTGTTTCCTAAATTTATGTGTGAGAAAAGATTCACCGATTCACTTACTTATTGTGTTCAGAATTTCTTAGAAACATTTTATTCTGCATTTAAAAAATAGCGTACCCACTTCTTTCACCAGAGTCCTTAAATCACCGAAACATCAGCCCTGTGTCCCGTAAATGTTAGTCAGAGGAAGAATTTAAAAATTATCAAAATTTTAGTTAATTCGTTAGATCTATCTAAAGGTAAGACACGGCTTTCCGCAGAAGTACTAAGGTCTGAAACTAGAGTAACACCTTTCCATCTGACACATGTCGCGTATCTAACAAGCACCAGGCCCATGGTTAGGATTCCATATAAAGCTTCAAGCATCCTCTGCCGGCAATCATCAGCTTTACTACCATATTATCATCGGGATTAACCTCAAAATTCCGTCTACTACGAGCTCCCATCACTAACATACATTTCTACCTTCGCCTCAGCAAACAAAGACCAGAATGTTCAGAGATCGTACCTGGAGACATGAGCTACAACATTTATTTTATCTCAGGTGGAAAAATAAGGCAAAGTAGCAACGGTGTTTTAATGTACTAAATATTCTGTGTTAAATACGACGCTGGCTTAATCCTCTGTACCACCTCTTACTTTGTTTCGTTTAACGAAGTGATTAACCGAATGTTACGAAGACGCGGAGGCCGCGCCTCAGAAGTAGAGACGGGAATTCGAGAAACTAATCCCAGATTCTTGGAAGACAATTCACAACATTTTAATTGAAAATGATGTAGTCACGTTTGGTATTATTTTAATACCAAACAAAGATATTATTATATTTTTAATACACGTGTTTAAAGTCATGGTTCGACGAAGGATGTTTAAAACTATCAGATCAAGGGAATAAAAAAGCCAAATTGCAGTGGTTACAGGACCCGAGCAAAATAAATGGAGATTGTGTGAACAATGTAAGACGTGCAGCTAGTAGACATTTCAGGAACGAAAAAGAGGGGATATCTGAACAAAATTAATGAGCTTTTAACACATAAGAAGAATAAGAACATTAGAGACTAGTGCAGAGGTGCAAATGAATTTAAGAAGGTCTACCAACCTAAAAGTAACTTGGTAAAGGATGAGATTTCCCATTCAAAATTGTCTAAAACAAGGAGATGCTTTATCACCAATGCTTTTCAACTTTACTTTAGAATACAATTAGGAAGGTCCAAGAAAATCAGGTGAGATTGAAAGTGAATGGGGCACATCAGCTTCTGGTCAATGATCATGATATAAATCAACTGGGAGATAATATAAATACAACAAATAAAAACAAAAAAGCTCTAATTGACGCTAATTAGACTGATCAAGACAAGGAGGATGAGACAGGCAGGGCATGGGAGAGAAGAGGAGTGAGGGGTTTTGGTGGGCAAACCAGAAGGAAGGAGACCACTAGGAAGACCTAGACGTAGGTGGGAGTATAATATTAAAGTGGACCTTACAGAAATGGGGTGTATGGACTGGATTCAACTGGCTCAGGACAGGAGCCAGTGGCAGGCTCTTGTGAATACGGTAACGAACCTTTGGGTTCCATAAAATGTTGGGAATTTCTGAGTGACCGTTGGCTTTACAGGAAGGAATCGGCCCCATGGGGTAAGCAGGCACACATGTTAAAACCATTCACAATAATTAAATTTGCGGATTGCTCCAAAATAGGGCAGGTACTGGCGATGGGTAGGGTGATTAGTAGTACTGAAAAAATAAGTCTACAACATGGGAGGGATTCGAACCTGGAAGCAAGGAAATTGAGATCGTACGTCTCTTTGTCTACTGGCTCTAATCTCACCATCAAACTCTGTCAAGACTAAAAGGCATGTTTGAAAACTGTTGGCATAATTTCTTTTTGTACTCTCCAGAGATTAAATTTCAATTCACCTGCTATGACCCCGACCTGACTACGTTGGCATCACCTGCGTGTGACGCGGTGACCTATTGATTTTCTCGTTACATTAGAGTCGTATTCTTTCACAGTACGTACTACAACACTCGGTTTTCAGACACCACACGCACATAACTTGCACGAACTATTTCTGTATTTCCCAGTCTCCTTGCTAAAACTACTCATGTTCATATATAAGAACCCTTATTTTGTCTTTGTTTTCATGTGGTCAGGCAGTCGGTCTCCAAGACGTGTCAAGGACGATGAGACAGACGAGAGCACGCCGGTTGTTCATTGAACTCTACAACACGAAGCCGGAGAGTGCTGCCATCTAGCGGCAATGTGCCGTAATACGAGACTCGAAGCAAGTGTCAGTGTCAAGGCCACACTTGGGTTGGTTCAGACTGAGAAGTTCGTTGGCGGATTATATTCTCTGGCAATGACCTTTAACTCTCTTAACACTAAAATAAACTTTCCAGTTGGCTGTTCAATGTTGAAGAGACCTCTACGAGACCTTCTCGTTTCCTGGGAATTTTCCTAGGGGCTCGTATTATTTAACAGAAACATCGGTTCATTCTGTTGATTTATTGAAATTTAGTGCGGGCAAAGAAAATATGGTTTTTGTATTCATGCAGAAATATCTGCGGAGTGTGACGTCCAACTATTATGGTCCTTATAAAATGTCGTAATGTCTAATTCATTTTCTTTCGTCTTTTTTCATCCAACACAACTTCTAAGCTTAATGTATTTCTCATACATTTCAGAAATATATGCGTTATTCGAGGAATCACCTATTTTAATACACAAGCCCTTCAGGAAGATAAAAAACTCTGACGGGAAAAGTTTGATGAACCATAAATAAGAAAGTGAGAGCAGACAAATGTGAGAACTACCGCATAATTAGCTTGATATCTCATGCATCAAAATTATTAACTAGAATAATACACAGAAGAGACACTAGAAGAGGATCAGTTTGGTTTTAGAAAAAGTATGGGTACTCGAGAGGCAATTCCGACCTTACGTTTAATAACAGAAGTACGGATTAAGAAAAAGAAAGATACAAGTATGGCATTTGTAGACTTGGAGAAGGCTTTTGATAACGTAAAACAGAATAAGATGTTTGAAATCTTGAGGAAGGTAGGGCTGAAGTATGAAGATAGACGAGTTATTTACAGTATTTATAAGCAGCAGGTGGCCATAATAAAAGTGGAGAATCAAGAAAGACAGGAATTTATTAAAAAGGGAGTAAGGCAAGGTTGCAGCCTATCGCCCCTGCTGTTTAACTTGTGTGTTGAGGATGCAATGAAGGAGGTGAATGAAAAGTTCGGGACAGGAATAAAGGTTCAAGAGGAAACGTAGTGTTAAACATTGACCTGGAATTAAAGATTTTTCTGAAGTTATTTGTTTGGAGCACAGCTCTAAACGGAAGTGAAACATGGTCGGTGGGAAATCCAGAAAGAAGGGTAGAAGCATTTGAAATGTTAAGAATTAAGTGGACTGATAAAGTACGAAATGAGCTGGTCTTAGACAGGATAGGCGAAGGAAAAATCTTACGAGAAGAAGAGATAGGATGGTGGGACACATTCTGAGGCACCCAGGATTGGTTAATTTGGTAATGGAAGGAACAGTTGAAGGGAAGAATTGTAGGGGGAG
>NW_019060341.1:148598-163376 GCF_000696155.1 Zootermopsis nevadensis | reverse complement strand
GTTAAGTGCATACTATTGTTCGGTGTCACCTGTTGCTTCCATGAGGCGATTACCGAAATAAGGTCACTTAACTTCAGTTCCAATTCATCATTACCGCAGTAAGGCCACTTAACTTCAGTTCCAATTCATCATTAGCGAAGTAAGGTCACTTCACTTCAGTTCCAGTTCATTATTACCGCAGTAGGCCACTTAACTTCAGTTCCAATTCATCATTAGCGAAGTAAGGCCACTTAACTTTAGTTCCAGTTAATCATTAGCGAAGTAAGGTCACTTAACTTCAGTTCCAATTCATCATTAGCGAAGTAAGGTCACTTAACTTTAGTTCCAGTTAATCATTAGCGAAGTAAGGTCACTTAACTTCAGTTCCAATTCATCATTATGGAAGTAAGGTCACTTAACTTTAGTTCCAGTTAATCATTAGCGAAGTAAGGTCACTTAGCTTCAGTTCCAATTCATCATTAGCGAAGTAAGGTCACTGAACTTCAGTTCCAATTCATCATTATGGAAGTAAGGTCATTTAACTTCAATTCCAATTCATTATTACCGCAGTAAGGTCACTTAACTTTAGTTCCAGTTAATCATTGCCGAAGTAAGGCCACTTAGCTTCAGTCCCAATTCATCATACACGCTTCCTTCCATACCTTTTTCGACAGGATCCCATTAACTATCGAAAAAATAACCAAACTGGCACACACAAATTGCTGAAACGTCAGTAACTCTGCGCATGCAGTGTGTTGTCATGTATTGCAGGCCATGGTCGATTAGAACGCGTGTTTATTATTGAAAATTACTTCGCATCGAAATAGTTTGCTATTGAGCAATGCGTATCTTGACAATGGAGTACCGAACGAGATCGGTAACAAATTACGAGACAAATAAGTGTTTGTATGATGGAGCGACAAAATAGCTTATATTACGGCCGAACCGAGTTTAAGTGCACCGGCTATAACAACGGGTTAAGGCTACAATAATCCAATATTGAAGAAATTTCTTTCTTCAACAAACCTCGAAAGTTTATTGTCATAACGTTCACAAATGACCGATAAGTTATCGTACCCCAGCCAGAATAATCCATTTCACATCTTCATACATAATTTTTCCAATTTAAATTTTACTATTTTCGTCTCATTTACACCTAAAAATATTAAAAATATTTTTGCTTTTTTGGTTTTCTTCATGTTCATTTCTGATGTCCTTAAAACTTGCTTTACATATCTTTCGTGCCAGTTATCCTTATTAATTGAGCGATAATATCAACCGAAAGATATTAATTAAGAAAATCCTCATTATTAACATTTCTCCATGAGTTTTTGACTTCAGGCCCACATGTTCGCAAATCCTTATAAAACAGGGATAGCTAAAATTATGTTTCCGATGGCAACATATTTTTCAAACTGGACCCTTTTTTACATATATGTGTGACCCCTAACTGTAATCGCTCTGGTTTATTAAACAACGCTTCCAGTAGGTCAGACTGTATAACGTAGAATGAGATAATTGTTAATAAATAATGAATTAATTTATAGGGAAGGAAGCGGGTGTTGCCTGCTTCAAAGTAAACCCACGAAAACCTATGTCAGAGTAGTCGGTCTTTGTGCCGAGATTTGAACCCGGAGCCTCCTAAATTCTAAACGAGAGTGCGCGCCACTTGGTCGCTAAGTCCAGTGCTGTCAAGTACTGAAGCAAAAGTATGACGTCATACAACATCACTTAAATCATGTCAGTAGACAATGTAAATAAATCAGAATAAAACAACTGCTAGACCTTGCAGAAATCGATTTCTACTCAGACCGGTCGTAGATTAGAAATAAAGATATCAAACAGATTACTGATCTGGGATCAAGTTTCTCGGTGACAAGCCGCCTTCTCTCTGGTCAGCGATAATATCGTCAGACACAAACTGGCGAAGATCCAAACCGAACGTATTGGGCTGCAATACTTTCGGCTGCATTTCATTGCACTCTCCTCCTATCGACTGAAATAGAATCGACTGTCACGTCTCTGTTCCTGTAGACGTGCTGATTCATGCTTCTTGTCTCGCCGCCGGCAGCAGGAAACGCCAAGTTCACGTACAAGTTTCATTGTCATTCAACTGTGGAATCTTTACTTGCTACAGTGCATCGTTTGTTGAGTTTGTATCAAATTCAGCAGAATTTCACGTGCCGACACCTCGTGTTCACAGTAAATGAAACACAGCGCGGCTAATTCTGTAGACTCTTTGTTATTCCTTATTCACCTCATTATCCTTTGTCCTGTCCTATCTCCCCTTTTGTTCCTCCTCGTTGCAAAATTTCTTAAGACACCAGGACAACGCTGTTACTACTCACACCCCTTTCCCAAAATGATCTCCGGGCTACATTAATGATCATCTTCCTGTTTCACTGGCATCAGGATACATCGCCTAATGACTTTTTTTTTTCGTCTAACATGATGTTCGACCTGGTTACAGGCTACAAGTCTTTATATCTTATACGCATTATTCATGAAAATAATCTCTGCAGTTCCAAGAGTTGCCGTACGATGTTCACCCTTTACCTTGTCTTCTATGACATTTTGAGCATCGTTTTCCCTACTCGTTTTCTTCACGATATTAATTTCAGTTGAACCATAAAAGTGCTTTGTTCTTAAAGTTTCTGTTTTATTACACTAAAATTATCAAATAATAATACTGGGATACTGGAACGACCCGTTCTTCAAGTGCCTGAGCACTGCGGGTCCCAACTTTTCGTTAGCTTGATCTATAGACATTTTGGTAGGACTCCTTGGACGAGGGATCGGCCCGTCGCAAGGCCTCTGCCTGTACACAGGGCAGCACAACACAGAATAACGCGGACAAACATCCATGGCTTAAGTGAGGCTCGAACCCACGGTCCCAACGACCAAGCGGCACAAGGCCCACGCCTCAGACCGCGCGGCCACTGTGACCCCATTAATAATAATATTTTTTTCACTTTTTGACTTTCTGGTTTCTAAATCGGCGCAAATTATGGTTTCCTTCAATGTCTCGTAAGCATACTTTAAAATTGATGTTTTAACAGAATTGTCTTAACCACAAAAGCGTGTGTCTACTAAATATCTTTGGTGAAAAAATTCCTCCGATTGGTACAGCACTGTAAAATACGGATACAAACAAGTGAGTAGAAGCAACTGTTACTGAGCTGCCTGTATAACATAGTTCACGCATCGAGTACGGCAATCACGAGACCACGTAATGTCGAACGAAGACTTCATGAAAGACTGGAAGGCGTTGAAAGAAGTGACTGGCTTTTTTTAAGGTTGTACTCCAGAATTTGCTAGGAGATACTGAGTAAGATCATGCAAAATTTTAGTCAATCTGTCTCTTGGTAGAATACGTGCTGAAGATGACTCTTTTGTGTAACACGGCTCATTAACCCAGAAGAAATCCATCGTCATATTTGCCTCCGTGAGAATGCGAAATGTCACTGGAACCGGGTAAGATTTGAAACTCATCTCGGCTTTTTCGTGAAAGGCTGACTAATCGTCTTCAATGCACAGTCCACCCGCTTTATTCCCAGAGATGGACGTCAATGTTGTTGTTTATCTCAGCTTTGCCTGATAACGAAACCTGACCCCGTCAGCTCCCGGATATCCATTTTCTATCCCTGTCCGGGTCGTTTTTCAATCACTCAGTATTATGAAATAGAGAAACGGATTATAAATGTTCCCGCATATCCAAAACCGATCACCTGATTTGAGACTCCAAAGTCCTGCCAAAAGCAGACTTCGCCAGACCTCAACATAGTCGCCACGATAACCTCGTAGGTATTTATTGCTACCAGAGTCGTCACCGTCAGAAATTAATCTCGTTTTCCCGCGTGGCATGAAGATCGCATTTGTACAATGAAGTGTGATGGACATTGGCTATTTATTTCGAGTAGATGCTGGGACATTATAAAATATTCATAAAATTTTGTGGTCTCAACATCTACAAGTTATTTAAATTAAATAATGTATTTACCCTCAACCTTTGGTTTATTTCTGTGGTTGATGAAACGATCACAGCTAATTCTTCAACACAAAACAGTCATGTTCCTACCCATAAGCACGCTACTAACAAAAAGTGTTAATTCAATCAAAGACAGTTCTGGCACTGATACGGCCCAGAAAATTGTTTATCATCTTGTCCGTACAGAGTACGGCCTGAACAAGACTCGATTACGAATCCAAAGGCACCATCGCTGGGAGTCTACCAATCGCGAGGTCCCTTGAATCAAATGTAGCAAAACAGAGGGTAACACGAGCAAACGCGTATTTCCGGATAATGGTGCGGTCTGCAGTATGCACTCCTTGTACCAGGGGTCGGCAAAGTGTTCATTACAGCGGTCCGCATTGACTAATCATATCTACTGAAAAACAGGTCGAAAACGTCGTGGACAGTAAGCGAAACGATGTTTATTGAAGTGAACAGATTGTTTTCATTTTAAAACGGATGAAACGTAATTTTCCATACAACTTAGATTTCATTAAGACGTTGTCTGTTAGCTTTCAGACCGCTTTGATTTCAAATCGTTATATAAGTTTTACAAAACTTTATATATTAATGCAACAGTAATTTTCATATTTGTTGTTACATTTAATATGGTATGACCAACTGAACATTTTACTTTTGCGCACTGCCAACTTAAACGTCATGGGCCTATATCTGGAACATTTTTATTTCTTCAGTTGCAGAAAATGATTTCCCTTCTCGCAATGGGCAATTCCCAAATCGTGTACCCAGCCGCATAGAAAAAAAAGGTTCTGAGGGCCACATGCAGTACGCGGGCAACAGGTTACACACCCCTGCCTTCCGCTCCGACGGAGCGACACTGCGTCTAGACCCAAGGTGTGATGACGCAAAATTTTTTTTGCCGAAAGCAAGACTCAGCAGGCCTGATTTTGGAAGCAAACGTGGTCTGTCTTATGACCAGTAATTGACAAAATTCGATTTTTGACTACACATTCATTATTTTAATCTCAGCTTCGAGCCAATTGTGGTCTTCCTCTTTCTTTGAGTTTGTTTTCGGTTAAATATTTCGAAACGTTTAGTCCTATAAGGTGGTGTTAATTGGTTTAACTGCGGTGTTATTGTCAACAACGATCGAAATGGGCCAGGTATTCGTTGTCAACAACGATCGAAATGGGCCAGGTTAATGGTTAAACATTTTCTTATATATTTGTTAAATAGATTGGTAATCCCAGTGCCAAATACGCGCAAACCCGACAAAACTGTATGATGTAGTCTTTACTCACACGCAATATTATCTCTGGACGAATATAAACGTGTTCATCATGTTTAGATCGACCGTGATCACAGAAATTGAACAAGTTTTCTCGGTCTTTGTGTTCAATCCGTTTAAAATCCTTGTGACACATTACAACGAAACAATTTACTCTCAGACATCGCTAATTCGTGTGATAAGTAGCGATGGAATGTCATGATCGGTTTGTGGAAGTACACCGAAGTATCAACATGGCGGACAAGGCAGAAACGGGAAGAACATTGATAATAATGGCATTCAGTCACGATAAAACCTGAATATGGGCGTTGCCTTGAACTTGAACTTGAACTACGTCGCGCCAGTGGTTCAAGGTGAACTTGGTCTCTTCTGGTGTGCTATAAATGTTTGCTGTAGCCTTGTATTGCATTCTTCTTCTTCTTCCTCCACCGTACTGCTGCCAGCCGACGACGTTTTCCTGGCATTTTATCAACTGTAACTACGACAGGTCTGCTGATTGTTGCGAAAGTCACAAAATATAAGACTATCGCTTTAAAAGCTGTCCATGGTTTCGTATACCCAATGCACAGCCAGGCAGATTTCGTTCTAGATAAAACTAGGTATAATGATTAAAAATCCAGAAAATGAATTAAACTCCAAGGAGTCACTCAGAAAATAGCCACTTCGATGAACAGGAAATTCTATAGGTCGTTTAAGGAACTTCAAGGTTCATTGACATTTTCATAAGAGTCCGCCATTCGATCCAATCTTGAGACATGAACCAAATCCACATCGACACACCCTGTTTAAAATAAATTTTCATATTATATCCCATCTACCCCTTCCCCTCCCTGCAAGTGCAATCTTTCCTTCGGGTTTTCAAAAAGAAAAATTCTATTTAATTTTTTATCAAAAAATGCGTGTTACATGTTCTGCCTACGTCATCCTCTCTGATCTAATGGATATTCATTACGAAATTTTTTCTCCAGCTTTCTGTGGATTTCTCTCTTTTGGAATCAAATATTTTCTTCAGTACGTCCCTATAAACGCCCCCATAATCCTTGGAATGAGGAACCATGTTTTACACTAATACAAAATAACAAATAAAATTATAAATTTGTTTGTTTTAATCTTGGCTTTAGAAAGCAACCAGGACTACGAAAGTGTCTGAACTGAATGCATATTTCAACAAAAAATTTATTTTCTTTTCGTAATTTGTATTTGTTTTTCATGTCACAATTTCAGAACGTGTACCATTGTAAAAATGTCATTTAAGTCATAAACAGACACTTAGCGTATTAATAAAACATTGTGGTTGTTTATAAAGTCATTTTGTTACTACTGTATATATCTCGGAAGGTGCAAAAACATGTCTGGGACTCTGTGAAGACATTCAACTTGAAAACCAGTGGCAACTATTTGAATCTCCTGCTTTAACGTCAACTCTGCATTATGGATTTCATACGATTCTTAGAATAAAGGGCATTAACTAAAAATATATATTAAAATTGAGAAGCGTTGTGTTTTCTTTGAGGTAGGAACTAAATTTGTTTATATTACTTCTACAAATTTTGGCTTTAAAGAGTTAAGAAATACGTCTATTTCACGAATTATTACCTAAGGGTACAAACTAGTTCGTCATTGCGTCATATGTAACCAAGGCCATGACCGATAACATGTTTACTCGGTCACACGAGAATCATTACCATGGCCATTTCACATGCATATCTTCCGGAGATATGAAATCCTCAGTGTCGCAAAGATGCACATAAATTATTTGTATCACTTGAAATAAGACAGAGTGATTTACTACTCGTCCGAAAATATATTTTTGTTAAGCCTTGTCAATGGGAATGATAATATAGTGACGTGAATTCTTTTGCGTAATTCTGTTTGCAGGTTTGTAGCATGAAAAGCGAGTGTGCTCATATTTCAGTACGTTACAGCATGATAATCTCAAGGTTATACTTAGTATTCCAATCGTCGCATGGGATGCTGTTCAGTTTGAAGTAATCTCTTGTTAACTACAATAATTTCAGTTTTAATGTCGTTAAGTAATGAGCTTACTCTGAGTTTAAAGGTTTCTGACGATGATCGACTCATTGCGTACAGCTGTTCTGTTAGAATTTATCGATCATCAAAATGTATTCATTTTTCCGAATTTTACAGTAGTTGGTTACATTTTCATCATAAGGTGACAGGTGAAAGGTTGAAAACATTCTTTAACGAGATACTGGTCTCAACCCTGGACCTTATATCAGACCTGGACCAGGGGACTACAAGTCTCAATTCTGGAACTAAACCTAGTCTCAAAACAAGGGACCAACAGAGTAGTCTTTTGTCCTTCCACCTGTCACGTGATGACAAGTAAAAAAAAAAATCAACTTCAGAAAAGTTATTGTTTAAAAGAAATTTTTGAATAATGTATAATGTCCAACAGAATAATAAAATATGACTGGCCTAATGAACGTACAAAGACGTCTCTCTGCCTTCCTCGTTGCCGTCATCATCATCATCATCATTCTTAATAGGTTATTTTAGAATTGTGTCATTGGACGCGTGACTGCAGTACGCAGTGCTGAATGCTCAGTTACATAACCTATTTTTTTTACTCTATGCAACCTAAGCATTTGATACAGCTCGCTGACGTAAGAATCAATCATCGTTGCAATGGTATAACGGACGAATTGAAGTCTAGTGCTGATTCTGTGATCACAAATCACACTCGATTAACTATTAGCAATATTGACCCACACCTATTCGAAGACACTAGTACTTCTGGACATATCGGGACACTCACTCCTACATCTTTGGCCGATATGTACATCTAATAACATTTAAGAAAAACAACACCTTCGCCAAAAATGGAAAAACAAACGTAATGAAACATCACCAAAAAACTACAGAAATCATAATTGAGTTTTAAGTTCTTAGATATATTTTACACCTGATGATGGTTTTATAAAAACCGAAACATGTTGTGTAAATGTTCCGAAATGTAAATCGATCAATCGATATGGAACATGAATGATATTTTATTATCTTAATTATAAGAAATTTTAAATAAAAATTATGTTGTGATCAGACGGATTAAAACAAATAATTGATATAATATTCACAATATGACGCAATTACAATATCTTATTAGCAATAATATAAATTATTACTTTCTATAGTATTGTTTTCAGACGTAAGAACGGATTTTTACGAAATTACATCTCATGTCATCTCATGTCATATAATCTCATGCGTCTACTGAGTTTGTTACCTGGTTAATTTACACAACTGCACAAAATGAAATATGCTATGGTGAATGTGAATAACAAACAAGAAGTTAAATGGAGGGAAGGAGACCTTTTCTGAGGATTGCTAAGGATTGTCTCGACATGTCTCATTAGGGATTAGAAATGCTAGATCCCCATTTAGAAATTACTGTGATGGCTGGATTAAGCAGTGTCCTTCAAACGTGTAAGGTCTATTAAAATATAGCCTATGGCATTAAAATGTATTTCTTCCTCTGAATTGTAAAGTAATAACGTGAATTTGATAAATCTTTAATCATACGTTTGAAGATGTTACGAATACACACAAATATTACAGTAGGTCTATAATTTTTGTGGTTTGAAGGATGCCGATATGTCGAGGCGTGATAGTTCGAAGATGTTATTGCGATAAAACTTGGAACGGCGAAGTTTATAAAAGTCTTAATTCTGTACTGACTTAACGTCCATTCTAAAGGTTATTGGAGTTAGTGACATGGAAACAACGCCTCCCCCCCCCCCCCCCCCGTCACCCCACTGAATTCAGTCCGTACCGCAAAGAAAGCACAGTTCACGACGAGGATTAATTGATTATGAATCGCTGTTTACGCCGTCATAGGAAACCCAAAATTACAAAATTCTAGAGTTATTTATTGTTAAAGCAGGTGGTATATATAGTTACCACTGGTCTTTAAAGGGTTAATTTTATATTTAGGCCTAATGTCAATTGTGAACCAAAAAGGAAAAGCCAAACCAACTTAGCAACTAACGAAACTTCTTCGCTATTTTTAAAATTTCTCATGACCTTGAAAAAGAAGACGCTGTGCTAAGCATCGTTGTAGAGTAGTTAGAATTCGTAATACATATTCAGGAGGTACTGGCTTCGAATCTCGGCCCGGAAACAAGCTATTCTGGCTAAGGATCCGGTTGGTTCTTCCATTTATAATGCGGGGAGAAATGAGCGCTTTCTTTCATATTCATTATTCAATTTAATTTGATACTGATATGATGTTATCGGTTGTTAACGAATCCCAAAATATACTGTGAATCATATTTAGAGTCCGAGGAGATTCGCGGCCCACATTTTGCCTATCGTCTTTATCGTCAACAAAAAAACCCCAAGGTCTCGTCTAGCTTCACGTGGCTCCCTGGGTCGTGTAATCGATTCATGGAACTCGATCCGTCGTGATCATGTCTACTGGCAGGCCAAATACAGTGTCATCCTTTCAGGCAAGTCACGTCACTTCGGCTTCCTGCCCACCTGCGACTGTCCGACGACGATAATTCTTGAAAATCTCACGCATTGAGGATATCGACGAAAAATGACTGAAATATTTATTTACTCGTGACTTACAATTGTGGAATTCCGAAAGAAGTCCTTCTCGCGAAAAACGTGTCCTTCCCACACTTCAGAAAATGAAATAAAAACTTACAATGCTATTATTGTTCTCGGTTTTTGGAGCCGAGTTATTGGCTCGACGCCATTATTTTGGAGGAGCATACTGTCTCTATTTTCTGCACGGCGCTAAAACCCTCATCGAAGTGGAAATCTCAAATCACACATGTATAAATTGTTCTTAAATTATAATGTTCTATTATGATAAACAACTCAACTTTCGGAAGTGATTCTGATACTGTTCTTTTAGGAACATTTTGTATTGCCACAACATATATGTACTTTTATCTTAATCTTCATGTATTGTGCCATGAGTTCATGAATACTAAATTTCAGACTTCTAACCTGGCATACTTGAGACAGCACGTGCAATTTATGCCTAGTCACTGCGTGTTATTGAGCCTATTTTACGTAACACAAGTCAAATCTTAGGTGGCGCGTTCTTAAAATTACAATACTGAACGAGAAAATACGTTTACAAGTGTGCATTTATCGCATTCAGAGGAGCACAATTCCTCCCAAGTTCTGAGACAGTTTTTCGTCCATTCTTAAATATTTGTTTGCTCTATCTACGCCGGAATGTTTGTACTCAGTGTTTTGCAAGGTGGATCTATGCAAATCAGATATTTGTCTATTATACTGCGTTCACAAGAGGTGCACGATTTCCTAGTATTTGAATCGCGTAAGAAATGACAATAATTATTTGCTTAACTTAACGAGATTATATCATAACAAAGTGGTTTACTATTTAATGAGACAATGACTCATCAAATCGCCATTAATCCAGTAACGGGAGTAGACAAAACACCACGTGTCTCATATTTGTGCAGTAGTCGGGGTTAATATGTGCGTTCGACGTCCGTTTGAAGTAGAAGGTAATGTTGTCAGAAGGGTTGGGAGGGGTAACAGACATGGATGCATATACTTTCAATCCAAAAACATTTCCGCCCCCAGCGGCAGTATTTTACAGCTCACTGTATTAGTTCCTATACAGATAATGTGTTTGGTTTGCGTAGTATAGAGAACATGTTTTCGTTCTACCCTAAAGCTAGTGTCTTATGCGAAATTCACGTTTTGGTCCCGGGAACTGTTCGTCCTTGGATCAAGTCTGGAAGATTTTATGCACTGGTGACGGCAGTCAGATGAGGGCCGATCATTGAGAAAAATTTAACCACTACCAACTGTATTTCTGGTCTTTATTCAACATCTTCACCATCCACACAGCAATTAACAGACTTAGCATCTAATCGCCCATATAATTAAAAAAGCATTTAATACGTATTCAGGTGGACGAAATTCCTTGCTTTTATGGAATTATAAATTTCAACTCCGTATAAACCAGTCCACTCCAGAGCCATCTAACCTGTATTTGTGAGCTCCCCCATTCTAAATCTTGGCTGGCATTGTGAGATAGTAATGAATATCGTGGTTTTCTTCAGTCCTTCCAAGCGGACGAGCGGATCTTTTTAAATTTCTAAGACCAAAAATTCGTAACATTCATCGCCCTGATGACGGAGGCAGTATGACCTCTGAAACGTTGGTTAACATCGACCAGACTACACAGCGCAACAACCCAGAAGACGGAAATCTTCATATTCATCGCCTTGATGACGGAGGCAGTATGACCTCCGAAACGTTGGTAAACATCGACCAGACCAGACTCTTTAAATTGTTTTTTCGTGGACAGTAAATATAATCCACCTCAATTTCTGTTCCTTTAGTAGAATTAAGAGGGTACTGGTATATGCTTTTATATTCTCGTAGCCATGACAGTCACAGTACAGAATGCCTTACGCAACGAGGTGGCTGTGTTATATAAAACGTACTAGATGTTATTTGATAGCCGTAAAATTGGTTTATCCTTGGGACATGTTGACACATTACAGGGAGATTCATATATTACATGTTCGTAATGCTTCATAACTGTTGTTCAACTAAGTAGAAAAGCGATCTGCAAGGCTAAGTTATCGCCAACAGATGGGAGGTCTGGTAGCTTAGTTCTCATTATGTAACTTTCTCCAGCCTCTTAGTAATTTATGCCTATTGGGTCCAAATATTCTCCTCAGTACCCTCATTCTACGTTCCTCCTTTAGTGTCAGGGACCAAGTTTCAAACCCATACAAAATTAAATTATAGTTTTGTATATTTTAATCTTTACGTTGTGAACACGAAATAAATCATTCCCTTTTGAATTTCAACGAGCCTTTTCCATATTTATTAATAACTGGAAGAAGTGTGATTCTATAAACATACGAGATTTCATTACCTCACTGTAGAAAATATATATTGATGTTGGTTTCCTCGGTTGTAGAGACGTATTGACTTGTGGGTAACCTTTGTATCTACGCACAAGGATATATACACTACCTCAATTTTTAGGGTTAAATATTGAAATTATATTTCTCCGAAACGTCGGCCATCTACCTACAAGCCTACATGGTGTTACTACCCAGAAAACCAGTATTGGAGTATATTTTTGTTGGATGTTGATTCGTTACCTTACAACAAAGTTGCACACAGTTGTATTTAATACGCACGACGTTTCAGGAGTAATTTTAATTCTGGGATCCTGCCACTAATGTAAACCTTCTGAAAGTATGGTAATGATTAGTTAATTGCATCGCATGGGTTGGAAGTGATATAAAAGTAACACAACATGACGAAGTGTCACCAGTTCTAACAGAACTTAACCCAAGAACACTCCCCAAAATGAAAAGACGTTTGTGATTAGAGTCTGACGTTACGACATTTTCAGGACTGATAACTTTCTGTGTAAAGACACTTCAATGACCTAGAAACTTTGTAAGTCACTGTTTAGCGTTTTTTATATATACTGCTAAGAATCGTTGCATGTTTTTTTTAAACAAATTACAATTACTCAGTTGGTCAAACAAAGTCCCACTGTTCTTATTTTAGGAAATAAATGTCATTAACACGTGTACGAAAGCCCAAATTTGGACCCTGTGTCGAGACAGCTCAGTGCAGTCCACATTCTCGCTGCTCTTATGTCACTAAGCTCCATTTTAATATTATTACTCTCCTATCTAAGATCAGGCTTGTCAACTAGTCTTTTTTCCGTTTGATGTTTTGGGCCTATAATATGTGTGAATTTTTCGTTTCAAGCATTTATACTTCATGTCCAGCAAATTTCAGCCTCTTTGATTTAATCGCCTTAAAAATATAAACTGATTAGTACAAATTATGGAATTCCTGGTTGGTAAAATTTTCCAATCTTGTAACGTCATCTTACATAAGTCCAAATACCTTCATCAGCACACAGTCTACTACGGAAGCTCAGCTTGGCTACGTTATCGTTCTGGGTTTTAACGCTGTTCACATTTACAGGTAGATACCAGCGTTCAGGAGAAATACTGTCTCCAAGGCGAAAGATGGCAACAGAATGATTCTAGGAAAAGTTGGTATCTATCTAAAAATCTGCACGACGTCAAAAACCCAGAAAAGAACATCGTGATTTTCACCGCAGTGGCAACCCCAAATCTCACAAAAACAAAACTTATTGAGAGTCATAATTATAAGAAATACCCTTCCGTAAGGAATCTTTCATTTGATAAAATTTGTAACGAGTAATTCATATGCATGAAGCCTGAATGTTACCAGAGAACAGTGTCCAGAATCAACGAAAATTTCACTGCATTAATTCAGAAACGACTATTTCGATGACGTAGGCATGGATGCGAAGATGATTTATTTATTTTATTTATTTAGTGTTCTGTCTGACGACAGGTCCATATGAACAGGATCCTTCCATCCTTTTCTCGGACTGGGACCTGTTCATATACGTTCTTGGCAGATGATCCAGAAGTGGTTTGCCATTGCCTTCTTCTGTGTGTGAATGGAGTAATTGTTGGGATGCCACGGAGAAACCGGGGAAGCCCCCGGAGGAAAATTCCGTGTTGCCTAGACCACGGCCTTGCCCAACACAAGTTATAAATTCGGGCCCCGCCGGGAATCGAACCCGAGACCCCAGGATTACAAGGCCAGCGTTCTAACCGCTAGACCACCGTGGCGAAGATGATATAAAAATTAATCTTGGAGAAAAACGAAGTGGGAAGTGAGAGTGTCGACTGTATTAAAATCATTCGGAACAAAGACGTATATTATTTTGCGTCCAATGACATAATGATTATGAATATTAGATCGGAAATAACGTGAAATGGCTGCGCCTATTTTTAGATTACTTCACCCTTTTCTTGTAACCAGGACGTTTCGAATATCAAGTAGTTACGCACAACATCCTGACACTCTTTAGACATATAACTGTTACGCTAACTGTCTTGTATGAAAGGTTATATTAACAGAACGTTTAATGATCTAAGAGTGATGGCATGTAACATACAAAAACAATGTTATAAATTAAAAGAAATCACAATAACAAGTGTTACGATTAGAAGTTCGCAAGCAAATAACCCCGAAGAACCCCAAACATTTCACCTGGAATGTTGATATTTCCACGCGATAAATACAAAGCGGTTTTGTGCTACATTCATAACCGTTTAGTACAGTTTTCTAGCTACTGCTGGCATACAAACCGAACGGCAAATGGCTCACGTCTACCAGGAAGCCATGCGTTTCGTTTAAAAGTGCAAGGTTTTACAGAAAAGCCATTCATTACATCTCTGCGGACGGTTTGCGAACTTCATTTTTTCCTGGACGCTAATTAATATACTGGAAATACCACAGCTTTGTTAATCTGTAAGACTTCGTTTGATAGCTTTATTGCACTCAATAAGAAATCTGATTGATTTTAATTTATTTAATAATTCTGTTTCAATTACGCAGGTTATATATTGTCGAAATGGAACCTAAAAAATACAATTACAGAACATGACAGTTATACCAACCTTCTCGGCAAGGAATACTGTATGGTGTGACCTTGTCTCAA
>NW_019060341.1:115663-143021 GCF_000696155.1 Zootermopsis nevadensis | reverse complement strand
TATTTTTGTAGTTCCATAAATATTAAATAAACTGTTTTTTTAAATAAGCATAAATATTTTTTTACTGTTTTAATTGTTTTTTGTTTTTGTAAAAATTCGAAAACCGGTTTTTTTGGAAATACTGGAATTCGAAAACCGGCTTTTTCAAAAGTCGGTTTTTGTATAAACCCTTCAGGAGACCGTCACGTCTCTCCGAACCCTGTTGAAGGCCCAGTCATATTTTTATTAATCTTATCATCATTCTAGTCCCCCCCACCCCCGAAACATCTGAATGAAGTTCACGGACCACTGGCGGTCAGCCGACCACATTGTAGGAATCTCCATTCTAGAATTTTCCAGAGATTACAAAAACACAATGTTAAATATTACGGAAATTCTTTTCATCCTTGCATTAAACTGATTTTATTCTAAAGAACCCAGTTCAAATGCGAAACCAAATCGTGATGCTTGAAAGCCGCACTCCTTAAGGCTGATTAGGAACATGGATGTTCACATCCACGCATTCTAGACTTCAGTTCTAGACGGAGGTGTTGAGTTTCAGACGTCCGGATAGAAGAATGGTACGCCCTGGGCCGATCTGACATGAAGGCCGAGAGAGAGAGATAACTGACTCTGCTTGTAATCGAACCTCAGGTGTCCAGCCTGCGGAGTATTGGCTTACTGTTCCCATTAAACTAAGGTTTTAAAATGGCCCCTCGAGTTTCGCATGGGGGAGTTGATTCAAGTTTAAACTGCGTGGGATATTTACATTGAAATGACCTGTTTTGAGGACACACAGACCTTCGAGTATCTGCAGTACATCCTAATTATTATTTGAATGGAATTGTTAACATTCGCGAGATGAAATCATCGCTAGAGTGGGTTTTGTTGTGGGTGATTCTAACCCGGAAGATGATGTAAGAACAGAAAAGGACAGCACATATGTGAAATGCTTCGGACAAAAAGTGTCCCGAAAACAACACTTTAATAATCTGTAGATTTAAATTTTAAAGTATTTTTTTTTAATCCGACATTATCTTTATATAATCCATTTCGTAGGATTGTAAAATTGTTCTAGAATGATCGAATTATCACTGTGATGTCACCTTGATATTATGACATATACTTATTAGTTGTTCACTGTTTTTTTCAGAACGTGGATATTTTGCCAAAGTGTCCAGTAGCTATTAATAAGGACATGTATAGGTTGTAACACACGTAAAGACCATCGTATAATGTCAGGCTTTGCGTATTTGAGGGCCTGTCTGTTTGTGCCACTCCGCTACTTTTAACTTTCGAACCAACTGACAGATTTTAATTAAATTTGGTTCAACTTGCATCCATTTCGAGATCAGCTACACGCATCATCAAGAACAGCAATATGGCGGCAGTGCGAATTTCTGATTTAAGACCAACGTCAGTGCTAACAATCAAATAAAACTACGATGGGTGTATGAGTAAAATTTCTTACTGTTATTAACCAAGGCATATGTGGGAATGGAGTTACAGCTTCGTTCATTCTTAAATTCGGCACTAGATGGAGATGAGAGGTCAGCTCGACGCTCCAGTCACTTTAACCTCGGGGAAATACTTCCGGTAACCAGTTGATACGAGATTGAGTGGGTCTAAGGGCCGGTGACGAAGGGCAACGTCTTGTACACGCCATCACGAATCTAAAGTGACGCTTGGATCTTTTCTTGTATACGAAAAACAGAATAGATTATAAACTAGTATAATTGCGTCATATTGTGAATCAAATATTAAATTAATTATTCGGTTTTGTCCGTCTAATCACAATTATATTTAAAATTTAAAATTTACAAATAAGATAATTAAATTATCATTTTATGTTCCACATCGAATAATCGATTTACATTTGGAACAAATGTAAATCGGACAAAACCGAATAATTAATTTAAGAATAGATTATTTTCGAATACCATTTCGGTACAAACAAGAAAATATTTTTATTCGCCCTTCTGTGAAAGAAACGGGATTAATTAATAAAAAGTGACATATGATCTTTCCAGAACCTCTTGTTTACTTTCGTTAGTCCATCAAGAATCCGTCAAGTGCGGACGACAGTAAACAAATTAAGTTACTGAAGTATAAATCTGATTTCATGCAAGTTAAATGAAGTTTAAGTTTTCAGTGGCGAAAAAAACTGCGCTTTAATGAGTTTGTGCTGCATCGAGTACCAGATGCCACTATTATAATCTTCTACAGTTGAAAAGAGTCCATCATATCGATTTTGATCCTTGAGTTCATGCAATCTGTTCTAGACAGAAATGTGCACATTTTATGATATATTTTTCACCATAATCCATCGTCGTTACCTGAAATACCGTACACCATGTTTAGTTTGTGTTACTTTGTATCTCTTCTTCGATAGCCGCTTTGAAGTCAATAATGATCTATAAAAAATAACAATGATTTAAGAGCTCAACGTAAAATATAGACTTCAGGCTTGCTGATGGCAATAAACTGAAGCGTTGTAATTTTAACGCATTTATACGTAACTTTTGGAGAATGAATAATAACAACGCAATAAAAGTACAACAAAAGACTTAAACGTTTTGAATGAATGCAGTGTATATAATTAATTAATATATGAGACAAAGGACAATAGCTGACTAAGCAAAGTCATAATTTTCAGTAATACTACAATGCTATTAAACACTGGAATTCTGTTTGTATAAAATTAATATTAAAATTAATTTAAATTATATGTTATGCCTCTTCACTTAGAAATAATATCACACAAAATTAATTTAAAATTAGAGCCTACAAGTGGCAGTCCTTTAGCTTGGGGGTTGGGCGTAAGGCTAACAACCTTCCACCGTAAAAAAACTTCATTGTTACGAAAAATTATACCAAGCAACTGAAAAAGGATTTGAGATTTGAAGGCGATTGGATTTTGCTGGCCCAGGATAGGGACAGGTATAGGGCTTTGGTTAATTCGGTGATGGACCTCCAGGTTCCCTAAGCCATCTAGTTAGTTAGAACTATATTTCGTCATATTTCTGTACTGTAACAACATTAATTCTACATGATCTGAAGCTTTCAGGTCGACTTGATATAAAATCAACTCTTCTCTAGCTACCGGCCGTGTAAGATGGCTTAATCAAGAAAACACCAACGTTTCTAGAACCATCCTCGTCTTCCGGAGAACGAAGTCACCTTATACGGCTGGTATCCCGAGAAGAACTTATTAAACATTTATTCTGATGTCGAGATTATAATGCAGTGTGCCTAGTTTCCACACAGAACATTATTCAGCCCAAAAAATGTCACCATAAAGAATCAATCATAAATGTTCATGTTAATGAAATAAAATACATCATCTTTGGTCTGTGTTATATAAAACAGAGGAGGATGTGACGAACCCTCATGTAGCACGCATGTGAATCATCAGAACAGACACTGAAAGCAAGATGACAGTTATTTAAAGTGAATATGAGGTAAATTTTAACTTCCTGGATACCTAACGATAGCTACTGATAATCGTCATACTCCAAACTCATTCAACATTACATAATTTATGATGTTGAAATAAAGTCGTTAAATAACTTAATAATCGATCCAAGGTATTCTGGTAACACGTTAAAGTTGTCCTTGCTCGAAAGTGTCACATCGTGAAGGCGTGTAAGGACCGTGAATGTACAAGATGCAGTACGTCACAGTCCAGCAGCGGATTAACTTCGGATGGAGCTTTCTTGGGACTTAACTCATAAACTGGAGGCTGAGTGCACTCCACAGTAGATTTTGGGACAGACGGGGAATCGAACTCCGGTCGTCAAATCCTTATCCTGCTCTCCATAATAAAGTAATTAATATCCCATGTCCTTATTAATGTTGTTTAACGGCACCTTATCGTCTAAATAGTTTATGCAGATTGAAAGTACGAGAGGTGACTTAGAAGTTATTGAGATATTATTATTTTAAGGAACTATTTCGGCAGATTGGAGTGACTGATGAAAGACACAGTAAAACTCGATCATGACATCTAATCATTCTTTAGACTTTAATTACAACCTCCAAACGTGAGTCTTCTCCTATATTAGTAGGTAACATTTTTCTTCAGTCTGCAACAGAATGTGAAAATTCAACACCAAACCCATTCATCGGGCACATTCCTTTGAATGATACAAATTCTCATTACGTTTCAGACCGCATCATTAAACTAATTAGGCCTACTTAAATCATGGCTTCACGAACAATTCTCAGTCTGACTGAAATAATTAATGCAAGCGTCAATAAACAGGATGATTCTCAGTCGCATTCAACTGTTCAATTTGTCTTCTTCTAAAATCAAGCCAAGAAGTTCCTATCGCAGTTGCTTTGTCAGCGGGAACCGAAAGCACAAATTGTTCGTTCAACAGCGTCATATTGTTTAAGATACGTTTACGAAGTTTTGAAAATATTCTTTGTTTGTTTGGATGCGTAACGGATCATGTGACGTCATTAATTCCTTGTACGCTGGAAAATTCCACGCAGCTACACCAATTATACACTGGAGTAGTGGTATTCAACCTGGGGTACGCGTACCCCCGGGGGTACGCGAAGACATCTTAGGGAGTACGTGAAATTTAAATATATATATTATTTTATGATAAACACTGAATAATCAGTAATTTAATTTATTTTAGATGTAGATTATATACTATGTATAACTTGAATTATACATCAACAACTTTGGGGGTACAAAATTGAAGAGAAATTATATCTGGGGGTACGCGAACAAAAAGGGTTGAATACCACTACACTAGAGCCCTTGTCGCGTGTTGGTTCTTGTCGAGAAAATTCCATACCCTTCAGATTGTCTCAAAGGTAAGTGTCGGGAAATGAATATACTCCAGCAGTTGAGGTGCCGATAATTAGTCAGTTAAAAAATGTAAGCAGGAGGCCTCTGAGGGTCGAGGTGGTAGTTTATAAAAGTCTATGACCAGAGAGATAATTATTCCCGCAAAAACAATTATAAACTGATGCCTCGTTATTGGTCATTGTGCAATGTTGCCACAAAAAAGTATCGACCTGTAAAGAAAACTTTTTGATTTCGTTTAGAAGTGGAAAATTATCCTTATTATTATTACATGCAATTAATAATCACCCTGTATAAGTAAGTGAAATGTAACGGATGTTAACTGTCATTATTTTAACGGTCATTAACCTCATCAGGCCCAACGCCGCGAATGCAAAACGTATTGCATTGCATTCTGCAGCTGCGCGGATATGAACACAGACGTCGCGATAATGAGAGAACAGACTGAGAGCTCTCGAGTTACTGACCAGACACGCCAAGTGGAGAACAAATGAGATAACTTCAGATTGATTAATGGGTTTTAAGACGACTTAAATGCTAAGGTTATACGAACTCTCTTCACGAAGGAATGGAATTAAAGAAAGTGGCCGTGTAATGATTAAGTTTTTTAGGTGGTAAGTGTAAATTATGACGTTATTTCTTACGTAGATTTCTCTGTCCCCTTTGATTCAATTTTGTTTGTCAATATTTTTTTCTCAAACAGCTAAAGATACACACGTAGAGACAGCAGATGGAAATTTATTTTTAAAGTTTCGGTTATTTTAATTTCCAAGCAACGAAGTTGACGTATCTGTTACATCCTCCATACATTTCGACACTAATGTTTAAAATGTTGTACCGTGTTCGACGATCTTTTCTGATACATTCTTACGCGTGAAACAGAATAGGGAATTACCAACTCCCACATTTATAATTTACTATATTCATTATATTGACACATGCAAAAAATATAGACTTAATACGAGAGGAATTCTAAACATTACTCATTGAGTGTACGTCGCTGTAAATTAACGAGTTTTTTGATTACAGACATGTCTTAATTAATGTTTAATTTAAAATAATTATTTCAGCGCAATATTCGAAATTAACCATGAAAATAATTAACCTGAGTCCTACATGTTAGATTATAATGAAAATACTGGCCACGCGATCTAGGACGATCACAGTAATTGATCTTTTCAATAGTGAGATCGAGATTTCGGATCCCGTCCGATTTGTCCGCCATTTTTAGTGTTGTGATTCTCTGTGCGAGTAGAGACTTTGCGATGGGTCGATCCACCAACCAAAAAGTCTTATTAAACGTCTAAAGGATTCAATATTTCAGAATGAATTCTGAATAAGAAGAGGTCAAAGGGCCTAATTCGTGAAAGCTGGAGAAGATGTAAACATAATGATTGATGTAATTCTCACAATAAGCAACGATTATTTCTTTGAACAACATAAAGCAACTGAACCATCTAACGGAGACGTGCGTGTGTGAATGTTTTTTTTGTGGTAAGAACTAATTGTTAAATATTCGGACAAGTTTTGAACCTCGAAGATTAAGGTCATTACCTCTGAATCATTGTACAGCTTTATCTATCACTCCCCACAGCGTACACTCAACTCTCGACATGAATCGATTATATGTTTGTTAATAATATAATGACAGCTTGGACTAAAATCTGCGAGGCATCTGGTAGAAAGGGGCCAGACACGAATCAGCTGAGTAACGTAAAGGCAACGCCCGGGAAATTGCTGACTGGCGTCGGGACGAAATGTGGGTCAGTCTGGGCGAGACGATGGTGCCAGCCAGGTCGGGAATCGATCCAGGGGCATTCAAGAGATCGGGCACATGAAACGACTGGCTAAAACTCAGTGTCAAGGCCAAGGTCATTGCTACAGTAGTGAAGTGGCCGTGAAAATGGAATTAGTAAAAAAGTAATAAGAGAGAACGCGTCCTTTACACGAGAGCTAGGATATCGTGCAAAGGGCACAGATAAAAAGAAATAGTGACGTCTAACTTCACCTTACGTCACATTGCAGCTAGTCACGCGCTCAGACCAGGTGACGAAAGGTAATTCGAGCGTCCTTGAAGGTCTGCTCAAATGTTTGTGTTACTTTACACAATCAGAACGCGTGCAACAGCTCCATATCGTTAAGATGCTTAATTGTTCTTTCGGCCTGTCTCGAATGTAATCTTAATTGTAAATTTTGTACGATGATTCATGAAATAGAAATACACATTAAAGGTTTCAGAATATATATTCTACTGTAAGGTTTAAAGGCCTGAATTTGAATTTAAAATTCACAAAGATTTTTACATAATTAATCTATACTGTCGATCGAGAATTTTGACTGAAGAAATTGGCTATTGCAGTTAGCGTTGGCCCACATAGCTTGTCAGTTTGTAACAACGCTTGTCAAGAGAACTAGAAGAACATTACATTGACACAGACTAAAATTAATCACAAGAGTTCTAAGATAGACAAAGTTTCCAAAACACGGAATCCAAGAATGCAAATACAGATCTCTAAGTTGATGTGTCAGAATGGAGACTTTATTCAGATGTGTCCTAGTTAGAAAATGTGACGAAGTTGGAGACGTATACTGGGGTGGGGGGAAGGGGTCTTGAGACTAAAGGGCAGAGGAACAGTAGAAGAAACTTGATCCCGGTCTTGAGATCCTTTGTGAAGCCAGAGTAAGAACCGGGTATTTGCTCACAGTGCTTCGAGCAGTCACACTTTCGTGCTCGAAGCAAACTACATTTTCTTTGGAACACTGGAAGGCATTGTTTTATTCAAAGAAGGATTTCCTGGCCCTCTTCTGACATAGTATAACAGGGATGACATATAAATGTTATATTTTATTACAGAAAGTAGTTGAAGAAGAAAGATTTAATTATGATCACAGTTAATGCCGTTACGTTTGTGTTTATAGGCTTAATGATATATAGACTGATTTACAAAGAACATTCCCAGAATTTAAATTCTACGCAGTGAGTTCTGATGATGGTTTATTAATTTTTAGCACACCTCATTAATAGGCATATTATACAAAGCCTATAGTAATTTATGTTAGTTTTTGTATTGGTTTTAGACAATTTAGTAGCGATGTCTGTCTGTCCTTTTAATTTAATGAACCTCGCTAAATTTTAAGAAATAAGATGAAAGAATTCCTACGCTCAAGTTTTAGACCTGTACATAGTACGATCAAATACAATTAAAAAAATTAAATCCGTGGCGTAACAGCTCCAGAGGGCCAAAGCCGACTAGCTTGACTGCTGGCCTCACGTTCACATGCCTAAGCAGAGGTGAACGATCATCCAACCAGATACAGGGTGACGTGTGGTCAGCACGACGAACCCCCAGCCATTGCTAGCTTTCCTGACCGGATTACGCTACTCATTGTAGCTCCCCAATTTCTTTACGATGCTGGGTTGGCACCGATAACATACACCGGTCGAAAGCTCAAGAGAAATTTCTTTCCCCGAGACTCGAACCAGCGCGCATTCCATATCGCCTGTCCGAAGCATGATGCCTCAGACCGCGCGGTTACGGCGCGGGACACGAACAAATACAATTATTGTACGAATTACTGAGATGGGATTACATGTGTGATCCCCCCAAATTAATAATGTTATATTTAAAAAATATTTAAATTCTATTAAGGTACTTAATTATTTAATTAAATAGTCATGTGTATAATTTGAAAGCTTACATCCTGCTTTGTATTCAATAAAACTGTAAATGATTAACCGTCTACACAACTTTATCGATAAAGTGTTACTTTCATGAAATTTTTTCTCTACGAGATGTTTCAATCATACTAGGTCATCTTCAGGTACGAAAAACTAAATGTTTTCTATGTATTTCAAAAACCGAAAAGACCTACTCTACAAATATAATTTCGTACATTTAGATGTACTGATCGAAGCTATGGATCCATTACGTAATTTCATGTAAATTAACACGTGTATAATGACAGAAATATTTTATTGATATAATCCAAGCATTTAAAGTTCTTTCTGTAGTAAAATGTCTCGATAGGGTATAGGTACATCAAAGGTATTAGATACTATAGTAGTCTTCTCTGAAG
Organism: Zootermopsis nevadensis; assembly: GCF_000696155.1. The sequence continues at coordinate 134,143 of NW_019060341.1, read as the reverse complement.
CAATACTGAGTTCAACTTAACGCTGTCTGAATGCAAATTCCATGCTGATCAACTAAATATAAAGGTCATATGACGTTCTTGTCTGTCTGTAATGTTATTCGCCTACTGGTCAGAATTCCAACAATTTTTTCTCTGATCTGTTTGGTGCAATAAGGTGATGGACGGAGTAGTCTTCCAAGTGAATGCCTTACATGAGATTTCTCCATCAACATTTTGCATTCCTTTCTTAGCTACCACAACCTAACCACATTCTTGGTTCATAGCAGACTCCTTGAATTCGCTGTCATGACAATGCTAGGTGACTTGTACAGATCGCATTGTTACTTGGTATGCGATATTTTAAATTGTTCACTTCATTCTCCTTGAAACACCTGAAATTTATTCTTGTCCTTAGATTTTCGTTGCTGGAGTTCGGTGATGAGCCGCGTCGGATCTTAAGATCTGTACAACGTTTCAAAAAAACATTACAGTTGCTATTCACACTGAAGATGGCAATTGCAAAATTTGCCGAAACGACGGATATTCTTAACATTCGACAAGATTCATTTTCGAAAGTCTAAGATACAAGTTTAATTTATGTTCTTGCAATGTAATATGAGGCCTTGTTTCACTTTTATTTATTTCTGTGCAGGAAAGATTTTTCAAGTTTTTATGTTCTTCCGAAGGCCTCGTGATGCTAAGTGACGTTTGTTTTGACAGACAAATGTCTTAAGGACATGACGTGGCTCGCATTAACTCCTCTGGGCAGACTAAACATCGAAATTCAGTGGCAATCAAATGCCTCTGAGACTTTGCAATAATATACCATCACCATAAGCTTTCAAATATGTATCCGTGAGGCAGTTTCCAACCCCAGTTGACCTTTTGGGATTTTATTTTGCACAAATCACGATATGACGGTGTAAACTAGATGTTTCATCATACCTGAATCCCAGTACATAAACATCGTTGGCCGCCGACGTAGGCAACCTGCTTAACAAGAATGCTCAAGTAGTTGCCTATATGTCACGGCGTTAATAGAATTCTATATCTGACAGTGAGATGCAATCAGATTGTTCAGGATAATTCATGATGCACGTTTGCACGCGTGGCTCAACAGAAACCAACAAAAAGCACTGAAGTACCAACTTATATTCTTGTTAATCTCCTTACTGACAAAACAACCAAACGAACTGCAGTCTAATGTTTATACTTTCCACAAAATTTGCCGAAATAAAGGAGCACAAGTTTTTTCAAATATTTTTAAACTCATTCAATTGTTTATCGGAATGTGATTGTTGACCGAACAGCAAAAATCCAGAGGGCCTTGACTTTGTATTACGACAGCCATGCTGCAATATAAAAAATGTTCATTGGCCTTTATCAAAACCTCTGCTTTTTAAACAGATCCATCATGTTATAAAATTATTGCAACAATAAACTGTGTTTTCCATACTGTTATTTTAAATACAACTTTAGATATTCCTGTCATTAACGAAAAATATTTAGTTATAAAAATAAATTTGTCGATACAACTTAAGCGAAAAATAACATACCTCTAGAAAATGTTCTTACGTGAAGTGGTTGTAACAATTGACTAATCAAAATAAAAGCCTACTACGTGTCTAAAAATTTTAACTTCCCGATATCAAATTTTGTGAAAAGTTCTTACATTTGTACAGACAGACGGGCGGACAAACCGGTTTAATGGACGCCCAGCAGCGATGCAAACGAGACTAAATAAAGACCAGTATATCAAGTTGCCTGCTTAAGGCGGGAGAAGTGTTAATTCTGTACGTCTTAACTATGGGTAATGCCCAACAATTGTCGTATCATGACTCAGCTTTCATAATCCATCTAATTATATACTGTCCTGCAAACTCACTTTAAGAATGAAGAAATGACTGATTCATACAGCTCTGAAGCCAAGTCCTTCAACAGAAGACAGCTGACAAAGTCATGCAAAGGTGGCTGTTAGTTATGATTCATTTCGTTAAATGTATTTTCTTACGTAACTTGATATTTCGTGACCTACGTCATCATAGATCAATTAATTTAATTATTTGGTCTTGTGTTACTAGAGGAACATAAATTATAGTTCCATGTTCGGTTAAGTGTACGCACAGACAGAAAACCGAGCGACAAGCAACAGTCTGCCACGCTGGCGAGCTACAACTGTGAACTGGCATGGCGTCTTTAAAAACAACTCGCTGTACTCTGTTGGAAAATTCACATGCGAAATATTGTCTTCCATTTGCGAAAAAGATACCTCATCTCTATCAAGTGATGCTCATGAGGAATTTCATGATATTGAACTTCAGAAATTAAAACTGTGTTTTTACTTTCCGCCATTATTGCACAAGAATAACATCATTCACCTATTGCAGGCAGTTACATTACTGTTCCTGCGCATGCGTAAAGCAGGTACCATGACCTATAGCCAGGTGACAGCACTATACATCTCTTGCGTGCCAGCTCGCGTCAGTAGGGTAACTTAACAAAACGTGAGTTTTATCTGTTTTTGTTGCACGCTTATCTGTCTTGCCGTAACCTAAAAGGCGTTCCACTTTGCGGTTCCTTCATTATTTAATGTGCAATGAAGGAATGACAATTTATCCAGCGTGCAATGAGTCACGGAAAACATACTGAATAAACGTTAAATAAATAAAAAATACATTATTGTATAGCAAAACTTGCTAAAACATTCACCTTTTGATATTTATTAAATAGTCATTTGATGCAATAGTATTTGTACGTAACAAATTTCTACAGAGTTGAAGTAAGACTGAACTGGTATATTGTCTTATCGCAAAGTACATACAGTTTCCTGATTCCGTTTGTAACAATCCCATGACCTTCACTCCAGACAGATTACGATTATCAGCCCAAGGCTTTTACACCACAAGTAATACAGTGATAAGTCACACTAAAAACTTCATTTCCATTCGTTGCTGGATCGCAGTACAGGCGTATTCTAAAAATGTATATTTTAAGTGAGATAAGCTCCTATCAACTTCAATGACACGTAGTCGTGACATTTCTCAATTCCTTTTCTCAATTATTTTAGACGGTAGAAGTAAATTGTGGTAAGACAATGCCCCCAGAGTTACCAGACATAGATACTGTTTATGTTCACCATAAAAATACTATTTTATGACTATAAATATTCATTAGACCCATATTAGATAATAAGTTACTTCCAAACAGACTGGTCTCGTCATAAAATAACTTTATCGAATTCTATTTTTCGGAACTCATTTTCCAACTAATGTAAATTAACTCCGTTTTCGAAGACGAGAACTTCATAATTGAATAATATTTGTTAAGGCCTTTTATATTGGCCCTAGTCCATACAATATTAAATTAACTGCTAATATAATAATTAAAATATATTACTATTAATTTGTTTCATCAGGTCCTAACGTTAAAATACCGGTGGCAAAATTTGTTTGTTAATCAAATACAAAATTTGTTGAAATTAAATATGAACATATTCTTTATTTCCGAATATTAAATACAGTTTCCTTCATGATGTCCTGTTAAAACGCCCAAAATAGTATACGATGGCTGTGTTTGCTTTTCCGTGTTATAAATTTATAACGCCGGAGAAATACATGTTCATTCCTTTGTATTATTCTAATTATTATAACCTGTTTTACTGAAAACAACTTACATTTGCATGCCACATGCGCTGTTAGCATAAAATACACAATGCACAGTGTAATTTCAATACTTTTAAAGTTTAAATGAAAGTTATTTTTCAAGATTATGTAACTGATCAGGTAAGTTCTTCGAAAACGTGAGGAGGTTTAACTCTTAGAACGGGTAAGTGGACGCCTTTATCCATTGTACAGGAGGCTGGGTGGGCCCCAGAGCCGGTCTGGACGCAGAGGATAGAGGAAAATACCTCTGCCCTCGTCGGGGATCGAACCCCGAACGCCTAGCCCGCAGTCAGTCACAAAATTGACTAAGCTCAATCATAATCCACTCGACCTGAAACCGCCATCTTGAAGAAAGGCATCCTCTTTTGTCATATTATTGATAAGTGAAGATAATATTTCTGTCTGCACAACAAATTGTTAAAAACTAATTATATGTTACATAAACCTACATGTTTCGGGGTCTCTATGACCATCATCAGGTAACACAATTACAACGAAAAGTTAAGAATTGAATTGTATGACATTAATCGAATTAAATGTTAGATGTCAAAATAGTGACGGTTAAAATATTAAAATAATTAAATAGAACCTTGATCCTGTTAAGTGTAGTTTACATAAATCTATCGGCACGACAATAAAGTCTGGTGAAATTCTATGCTGATAAATTGTAATAAATTCCTTACGCCATTTTTGGGTTGGTATCTTTCAAATTTACTGAAAATATACAGATGATGTTTTTAACTTGTCAAAGTGGATGTGAAGAGACGGCCATTTATTTTTCATATACGAGAAAGAAAGTTGTCTTCGCCAAAAATGTAAGCCTACGATTATTGAAATTGTGGCAACGATGCTCATAAATTCATATGACACTACGTTCAATATATGGTTTTATATGAAGATGTAAGTAAACAACTGAACCTCTGAAATGTTGGTAAACTTCTACCAGACTACACTGCGCTACAATCCAGACGACAGCAATCTTCGACCGCGGTGAAAACCTCAACTCCTACGGGTACTATCGTCTAATATATTGATTTTTATCGATTTTTTTACTAACTGTTTCGTGTATTATTTATCGTTTCTGTATCATCCACAGAGCAATGACTGTTATAATGAATTACGAGTATAAAGTGGAAGGTAATACGCCGTGGCTAATTAAAGTAACGTCCCAACATTTGCCTGGAGGGGCCGCAGTAAACAACAAACATTTTCAGTCACAGAATCGGATTAGTCCTCTGGTCTCCTGCCATCACAGTAAAGGCCTACGCGTCATATCTAATTACGAGAAATCCGGTTGCTGGTTGTGCGTATGGAGGATATCAGCCCCTTGCAAAGTCTCTACAACAGCAACGCAACACCGTAAGGCACCAACTAATAATATCAATACTGAGAACCAGGTTCTGAACCCACGCAGTGGAACACACGGACATATAGCCATCTTTACCACCATGTCATGGCGGGAGACCTAATTCACATTTTGCCATCTGGATAACTTGTTATAAATTGAAGGGTCAAATCAAAACAAAATTTAATTTGTATTCAGACAACTCGAAGTAAAATGCAATGTCCAATTCTTAAGCGTGTTCACAATTTAGCTCTACCATGTCTGTCTATCCGTCTGTCTGTAAAAAAAATTCTAGAACAGCTGATTTTAATTCGACTTGACGCTGTAGAATTCTGCAGTTTCGCGACAGGACATGCTTGGTTTGGAACGAACGGTCACTTCACAGACTAAATACACGCCTTCTTGCCACGTGTGGGATCCGATCCAGGAGAATCCTCGTGATGACGTCATCACCGGGCCAGACAGGAGCCAGGCACCGCGCCTGCGCACTGGCGAAGGTTACAAAATTTGCGAGTCAGAATCGGAGAAGTCACCAGAATTGTTTATGTGTAAATTATCTAGATTGTTGTGACCACAATGATCAACGTTTTGGTTTTGTTATAGCGACTGTCAGCCACAGAATGAAGACTTTATGTCACACATTTTGTTAGTGATGTCTGTATTTGTAATGTTGTAAAAGTATAAAAATATCAGGTCTGTAGTTGAAAGAATCACAGGTTCCAACGCCTCTAATATCAAAGGTAGCCATCCCAGTACATAACAGCCAAAAAAATACCAGCAATATTTGCATGGTACGACATTTGAGACGAGTATAAGTTGTGCTACTGCGTTAAGCGATTTCTGTTCCGATCGGTGGAATGTTTAAATTGCTCAGACCCTGAAATATCTGCTTCCATTTTTTTATTACTGCTAATTAACTACGTAACCGTCATATTCGTTTTTACTAGAGGTCAAACAAATTATTCCTCGGCGACGTAGTCACTGGGCACTTACTTGCTGTATAACTTGAACGGAAGGTTCTTTATTGCAAAACTAGATCATTTGCAATTGCTTTAAATGAATTAATTCTGTGTCGGAATAAGCCAGAGGGCTTAACTGACGGATGCAAATATTACAGCCATATTTTATTATTTTTCCAGTTTTTTTTTCTAAGGTATTTATTTCTCTCTTGACATTTCCTCACTCCCTGAATGCACTTTCCATAAATTCATTTAACCATTTCAAGTACCAATCACACAATGAACCATGCACGTATTAAATCCGCCACAACCGAACTGTGGTATTTCCAGTCAATACGAAGCATTTGTATGTATCCTCTTTTCAATTTGATTCTCATTGCATCCCTGCAGCGAAGCACTGCAGTTGACAACGCAATTTGTAGCAGAGCAATGAAGGAAGAACCAATAGCCCACGGGTCTATTACGACGCAGGCAGGCGTCTGTGTGACACGCGTCCACGTGTATTCTATATATTTGTAGGTGACCCTACTGTGACCTTATCGGCGACCCTGACCGTGACCTGGCTTGGCCTCTCCTGCCTGCCAGGAGTGGGAGATCTACGTAGTAGAGCTCCAGTCAAGACCCGGGCGGGAACCGGGCGGGAACTAGAAGAGGGGATGACATGACGGGATTGGTTGGATGAAGGCGCAGAACCTCTGACAAAGGGTCGATACTATTGCCTACAAACGCCCGGGATCTCGTACCAGGAAGTGGAGCGGGGTTCGACAACCACGCACATATGTCAGCTACTCCAAGCGCGGAAGAAGCCATGATAGTTCAGTGAGTATAGACCGGGGCACGACTCCCGGTAAAAGATGAACGTCCTCCGGCTCCGGAGCCCACACAATCTCTTATCAAATGCGTTCCGGGATTCATTCCTAGTGCGTAGAACGTCCTGACCACCCATCTCCTAGTGTCAGGGTTAAGAATGCGTGGAACTTTACCTCCGCCACTCCATTTGACTAAGCATAAGGCACGACTTTACCTTTGCTATATTGAGGCAGTATTCACACCGAAGCAACAAGTAATTGGTGTTTGTGAAAACGTCTGAGTTGTTGAATAATCACTGCATACTGCATATTCTACAGTCTGCACTGCAGAACTTAATAATTATTTACTGGTGCCTAAATTACTGTTACGTAAAAGATTACAAATAGCTACCTGTTGTCGAAACTCTTCGTGTCTGATAGAGCAACCACACGCTGATAATGAACGTGGCGGTTACATTTCAGTAGTAACTCCATGTAGCAGCGTCCTTGACAAGATAAAAGCCACTCAGTCGGTCAAGAAATGACAATTTTTATGTTTCCGAATGTTCATTACCGAACTGACAAAAGAAGTATCGGTTTACGAACGAGTTCCGTTCCAAGACGTTGTTCGTTATCTGTATCTTGCATTAATGAGCTTTTACAATATGTATCGTATTTGTTAGCAGCCCTTTTTAAAGCATTAAAACCATTTACTAAAAATCGAATGGTCTATACCAGTGGTATTCAACCTTTTTTGTTCGCGTACCCCCAGATATAATTTCTCTTCAACTTTGTACCCCCAAATTTGTTGGTGTATAATTCATGTTATACATAGTATATAATCTACATTTAAAATAAATTAAATAAATTACATTACTGATTATTCAGTGTTTATCATAAAATAATATATATATTTTTAAATTTCACGTACCCCCTAAGATGTCTTCGCGTACTCCCGGGGGTACGCGTACCCCAGGTTTGATAACCACTGGTCTATACAATACGTTTTATTATAATGTATGTATGCGTTATGGTTTATCGTATACGATACGTAACGTAAAATACTTTTTACTGGCTAGATTAATTTTATTAACCAAGAAGAGTTCAGTATAATTATCATATAATAATTTTCTGATAATTATTGTAATAAATACATTTTTTTTAAAGTTTATTTATTTAAATCTTACAATTATGTTCACTATACGTTTGGCATTTTATAAGGAACTCTATCTATTGGCGACTTTAAGAAATTTTGAACGAATTGTGGCGTTCGTTATAGCGAACGTTCGTAAACCGAGAGTTGTATGTAGTTCCTTTCTTTAGCCAGAGGAATCCAATGAATATAGGCGTATATCTTTAATATTATTCTGAAATCTATGCTTAGATCTCCCACGTGGTATCTTTTATTCAGGGTTTACAACAAAAATTCTGGATGTTTTTCTCATTTCTCCCATGCATGCTACATGTTCCGCCCACATAATTCTTGTTGATTCAATTATCCTAATAATATTTGGTGAAAGTCATGAATCTCTTAAACATGCAGATGTCTCCATCATCATCTTACTTTGCCCCCCCCCCCCCCCCCAAGAACAAATATTCTATCAGAAAACTGATCCGAATACCCTACATCCATGTGTGTCTAAAGACAGTCATTACCTCATTACTAAAAAATGTCCCTATTCACTTTTTTCTGCATATGTTTTGACTCTTGAAATGTATTTAACTTCTCATCCAGACCGCTGAAAATACGAGTACTATAATGTTGAGACTACGTTAAATTAAAGCAGAATACTTAAAAAAACTATCTTAATTTAAACATCCGTCATTCCTTCATTATTAAGGTTTTTTTCGTTGTTTATATTTTATGAAAAAATACCTACATCGCATATTTCGAGAAATATCTCTTCAAATAAATTTAATTGTTATTTAATAGTAACGTAGCTCTTCTGTCTGACCCACGCAAAGGACAACTCTGTTGAGGCTGTCATAACCAGACCAGGAGTTCATTAACACGCCAACATAATGACGCTTACAAACGGGGAAAACTTTACCATTACCATTATGCAGAAATGTACGTGGTCAAGAGATTCAATATCCGGTTATGTAACTGGGTCAAGCTTTTCTCTGAAGCACGTGACAATGTACGTGATGTTTTCACCTGTCATGACCATATTACACGATTATAACGCCAGATTTAATAACTGATCCGTCCACAGACCATCGCTTTGTTATGTGAGTTTCAGCCAAGTAGAACTACAACTCACATATTTTATTCCAGGAAAATAAGAGCTGGAAAGCTTACTCGTACATAATATTAGGCGAGGATTTTGAAAAATTGGGCCCGTCCATCATGATGTAAAGCAGCGTTTCTCAACCTATGGTACGCGTACCACTGGTAGTACGCGAACTAAGTAAGAAAATCAAAAGATAATATTAACATAAATAAGTTTTCCCTGAACGCATTTGGCTAGTGGTACATTTAGTGCGTTAAATTATAATTAGTGGTACGCCAGTGAAAAAGGCGAGAACCCCTGGTGTGGAGCGTAATTAAAGAGAAATGGTTAAGCCATAAACAAAATTCAAGTAACATTAAATATAAATGCTAGCAAAAATAAGCAGAATAGGATTATAAAAATGTCCTGTTGTTCTTACAACAGATTATCTCATGTAAGACTTGAGGTTCTCACAGCGGTGAGTATGAAGATTTCCGTCTTCTGGGTTGTTGCGCTGTGTAGTATGACCTCTGAAACGTTGGTTATCATCGACCCGCAACAACCCAGAAGACAGAAATCTTCATACTCATCGCCCTGATGACGGAGGCAGTATGACCTGTGAAACGTTGAACCCAGAAGACGGAAATCTTCAGATTATCTCATGCTACATGAAGTTAGATCCTTCAATTTCATCTCCTGGAATTGTAGGTCTTTAGAATTCCCGACATAAATTCTCAGACGAAAATGTCAGTGAGGTATTATTTAATAACACATTCTGATGATGCCTTTCGTTTAAATTTTAAGCCCCGATTTAAGTGAAATTCGGATCAAAATTTCGCATAGAAAATTAATATAACTTCTACCTACCCTATGGTTACTTTAACGGGTACAATAACTAGGTTTCCAAATAGAGATGTCAGGTTCTCACGGCGTCAAAAGTGAAAATAGTTGTCTTCTGAGTTATTGCGTCCTGTAGTCTGATAAAAGTTTTCCAAACTTTCAGACGTCCCTTCTGCCTTCATCAATGGCAATGACATGTTATATGTGTTACGGAATCAGGCTTTAGTTTTTGAAAATTATCAATATCTTGAAAAAGATCGGTATTAATACGTTGATTTACGAAACCTAAAATATTATAGCTTTCTCATTGGCTACAACATTTGTCCGAAGCATATTTCGTGATATTCAAGTTTTTACTGAAGTCGATTTACATGTGACATACGACTAAGTCTTCCAGTGATACGTCTAGATGTCCAGTCGCTTTCTGTCCCTTTCCATTTTAAGACGTATTACAAATTATTGCGAACTTCAATTTCATTATCGTTAGTGCAACACGGTTTCTGCAATAAATTAGCCTGTACGAAAAATACACACAGGAAAACCATTTCACAACAGTTTCTAGAAGGTCACAAGAACATTGTGCGCAGTATCACACTTGCTAGATATGGAGAAAAGTTTTCTTTTATTGTTTCTGTGGCACTTGGAAATGATTTCACGAGTAAGTAACAAGGTTAAGGTGAAGGATGGCCTTCCAACGTTGTATCTACATTACCAGTTTCACAACATAACAACACTGTCTACGCAGCAAAGCACATCATGTTGTCACGTGGTTGCATCTGTTAGGGATATCTCCATTAGCTTATATCAGCAAACACTTCACATTACTCTTGATATTTATTTCCTATGTATTTGTTTGCTTAATAATTCTTTTTAAAAATCTTGTGTTTTTTTGTTTGTCTGTCATCAGTCTTTCGACTGGTTTGATGCGGTCCTCCATTTTCGTCTATCCTGCCCCAATCTCTTCATTTCCACATATTTTTAGCAGCCCACATCCTCAAAAATCTGCGTCACATATTCCAATCTTTGTCTCCCCCTACAATTCTTCCCTTCAACTGTTCCTTCCATTACCAAATTAACCAATCCTGGGTGCCTCAGAATGTGTCCCGCCATCCTATCTCTTCTTCTCGTAAGATTTTTCCTTCGCCTATCCTGTCTAAGAACAGCTCATTTCGTACTTTATCAGTCCACTTAATTCTCAACATTTCAAATGCTTCTATCCTTCTTCTTTCTGGATTTCCCACTGACCATGATTCGCTTTCATATAACGCTGAGCTCCAAACATATAACTTCAGAAAAATCTTTCTTAATTCCAGGTCAACGTTTGACAAAATCTACTACCCAAAATTTCAAGGTCATACGTTAAATGGGGCCATACAAAGCTGCTGTTTGTACTGCTGATACTAGATAATTAGGAGTACGAACATAAAGTAAACTCCAGTGACATTACATAAATTATATAAAAGTCGGTTACCTTCTAAACATTAATCATAAATGCAAACAGTTACACGCATACAAACTACCTTATTACCTGTTTTAAGACGAAATTTTTCACATTTTAAAATTTATGAAATCGGTATGCGTCTTACATTTTACCACGTCTAAGAAATCGATATAGCGTTTCTTTCCCCTGAAAATCTTTTATTACATCAAGAAAGTGTGCGTCTTAAAACAGAATAAACACGATACTACTTTAATATAAGGGGGCAACGTTTTTTCATTCAAACTACAGGATTCCATACATCATATAAAATGACTGTTTCGATGGCAATGATCTATCCCGGTTCCATCATGTATTTGATCTGAATGACTTTTCGTGAAACTTAAATGTTTCTTGAATTCACAGGCTATATTAATATACAATGTAATAATTTATTGTGTCCAGTCTGTTTCGTTGCTTTGGATGTGCGTTGAAATTCTTCTGGTCCTATAAAACCGTTTCCTGACGCCCCCAGCTATGGTATAAAATGAATAAAACTACCAATATTTTAAAATACATTTTTTCCTACATATTCTGAGGAAAATTTGTGACCCAGGAGAGAAAAAGTGACAGCAAGGTGTATGAATTTGCATATATTGGACGTGTCATAATTTGGACTCTTAGTCATAAAGCATTAGGGTAAATAAATATCAAATAGTGAATTAACACTGACCATTAGAAATACTTTAATTAACGTCAGTACATGTCTCTCTCGGTAATATTTTAATTAAACGTACAACGCGAGGAACTGAATAATTAATTACTCTCACGACACATGGTTTTCACTGAACAATTAACAGCTGTTCAGATCTCATTACAGACTGTCTAATCTCGTCCCTAGACACTATACAAAGCAACGGAGATGCGATCTTGATACAGTTACTTAACACCACTACAACTAATTATTAATAAGAACCCGTATTTGATTTATTGTATGTGATCTTCTGAACTGTGATGTAATATGGTCTCAAAGGTGATTACCGACGTTTCGGTGAAACACGTCGTCTCGTTCTTTAAGCTTTAACCCTGATGATGGGTGAAAGATCATACAGCGTCACAAATCACAACACCATACCGAGATATTCACCTCGCTGTAATAATGTCAGATATTTTATTTTAATTTGAGCCAGGTATTTTGATATCTGACCTTTTTAGAGAAAAAGCTCCAAACGGATATATGACGTTGGTGCGATCCAAAATGAAGCAATACAGAGATCACTTTTATCTGCGAGGAATCTCTCCTGGTTTCCACCCGTATATGAAGTAGGTCTGTTCACACAGAACCAGACCAAGGCAAACTTACAAGATTAAACCTTCCTTAAAAAAACTCCATGATTTTAAAATATGTTTTCTACATTTTACAGATTAACAAACTTCTGGGAAGAGCTAATGATGCCTACAACAGCTATTTTTAACATCCTTTCCATTTCATCGTTCAGTTATCATAACTTTATTCAACGCTTTTCAGCCTGAGCTACTGAAAGTGTTGTTTAATAAGCAAATATGAATACATTGTGTTTTAGTCTATATGATGAGGTTAGCACGGATTATAAATTAATAACGATTCAACAAAATTAGAACACATCCATCTAATGAAAATCAGTTGTATTTTTATTAATTGATCCACGTAATTGCTACTGGAATGATTCTGTATTATTTGTGAACTACTACGGATGATCCTTGATCAGACGGTATTTAACTAACTGATGAAACTAAGGGTAGCAAAATCCTCCTTAAGAAACTAGTTGTCGCTCTCTGTCATTAATGAAATCAGGAGGTTCATCACCGTGTTAACAAAAGCCAGTCACAGTTCCCTATGATAAATCCTTTACAAATCCTACCTCCTCTTAAAATTATTCATTGTCACGGCTTTTTCCATAGTCTGTTCTTTAAAACCACGACGTTTCGGAGGCTGGTTCTGTCTCCGTCTTCAGGTGAGAGGTATCTACTCTGTTGGATCCTTTAGATAGAGTGTCAGAGACTACCTCTATCTAAGGGACCCAACAGAGTAGGTACCTCTCAACTGAAGACGGAGACAGTACCAGCCTCCGAAACGTCGTGGATATTAGAAAAAATCCACAGATACAGAAGGAACTGGATCCAACATGTACGAAGAATGGACAAGGACAGATTGCCACATCAAATTTCGAAACATAAACCAATAGGGAAAAGAAACAAAGGACACCCTTTGAAAAGATTCCTGGATGACTGAGGCCGGAAAGGGCCACAAGGCCCAAAATCCTTGATGATGACGATGGGAAAAGTCATGACAATGAATAATTTTAAGGAGCTTCATAATTTGTTTTTAAAGAACAGACGATGGAAAAAGTCCTGAGAATGAATAACTTTAAGTGTAAAACGTCCAGTGACAGAGACTAGCTCTATCTAAGGGATTTTTTTTAAAGAACAGACGATGGAAAAAGTCCTGACAATGAATAATTTTAATTGTAAACTACCGTTGTCAAAACCCTTTAGAATTGAACAACCTCTTCTGTTTCTTTACAATCCATTTAATAAGATGTTTCTGCGAATTAGTAAGATGTTTTGACTGTTCTATTAAAAATTTAAACAGATGCGACGTGAGGATACCAGTAAACTTCTCCAACAAAGAAAGACGCGATGTTTAGAATGCAAACTCTGATATGAATCTTCTTCCTTCGCAAAGCGTTTCTCTTCTGTTTGTGAAGATACGCGATGTGGCACATATCACAACAGCGGGTCACAGATAAGTAACCTTGCAGTACAGAATTAAGTTACCGACAGTCCTTCAATTGACATTGTGCTGCACTTCGTATATGGCTCGAAACACGTGTAGGGGTGAGCCAATAACTCGCCCGCTTACTGCGTCATCAGATACGTATGGTGACGCGACGTGGTCTTTTTATCTCCTCGTGTGCATGCTTCTTTATAGGTGCCAAATGATTTAACATATGTATCAGAGAGCCTTGCAAGGATACCACGATATATGGATAAACAAATTACGATACAATGGACAAGGGCAGAAGGCTGCATTCACTGTTATTGTTTTTAACAGACTAGTTAACTGACAATTACTTCATTATTAAACTGAAAATATTCTGGAAAAGGTTTGAAATTTTGTAAGTTGGACTATGCATCAACTAAATAATGTTTAATCTGCGTAAGAAACATCACTTTTCACAGGAATGTGCGCATTAAAAAGGCAACTTATTTTTAATGTTAAAAACATATTTCAATATGGGATCTGAAGTTACACTTTTTTAAAAAAAATCATATCGATACGGTTTTGAAATTCTACGTAAAATGTAAAAAATAATTACAGACCAAATATTGCCCCAGATCCATGCTGATTGTACAAGTTTCTGTTCAAGTGGTCAGTATGAAGAGTTACAGAAATAATCTTTAGACGGTCTAGCCGTTATTAATACACCAAAACGAATTCAACAATTTTAAAGGCCTGATCCCGGTAGCGTTGCGTCTTGTCGGTTTTAAATCTGTGTTCCATCAGATACACGTGCTGTAATTTAGCTACAAGGTTTACGACAGACGATAATAAATGTTTATAAAATCACAAGTTGTGAGTAAGTGAGGTTTGGATTCCTTCCATATATTCGTTTATAACCGCTGAAAGATAATGTAATTGGAAAGGCTAACTGCTCAATTGAAGGCGACCTGGCAAACCTTGCACGTGTTGATGTCTGAGGGCAACCAAATCGTACCGGAATTATTCCCGAAGACTTCACTCCACAGTGTATAGACGTACTCAGCTACAACCACTGCAGGGAAATTACCCAATCTGTATGTCTTCATTAGTCACGGCTGGACACACTTATTCAAATGCAGCGTTCAAAACCTCTCCTGAGACAGTTTAAATGAGACCAATTTTAGTTCTCTTTTTTTTTAAGTTTAAATGCGTGAAGCACTGCGAAAACAAGGCAAATGAGTAGATGGCTGTCTTCTGGGTTGTAGCAATCGCCCTGATGATAGAGTCAGTAAGGACCTCTGAAACGTTGGTAAACTTCTACCAGACTACACCAGACTACTACCATAACCCAGAAGACAGCCATCTTCGGACTCAATCGCCGTGAAAACTTCACATCCTTCTCTAGCTTGGGGTTGAGTGGGGTGACTTAACAACCCCTAACCATGATTAAATAGCACCCTGGACTTGGACGGAATCATTTAAGCAATGTAAATTGTCTATTACATTTGGAAGAAACAGATTGTGCTGGCGTGTATTGGATTCATCGTGTTAAAAGGTGGAGAATTCGATTATTAGCTGAGCGACTAATAGTTCATCAACAACGATTCTATTCCATAAATTCGGCAACCAAGTTATAAGTGTGAGGGCTACAGTTCTGACAGATAATTTTAAATGGCAACGTCTTTAAACAAATTCATCTTATGTGAGACAATGGCACGTTTGCCCTCTAAAGTGACGGAGTTTCGTGATCACAAGTAAGAAATGAAAAACTAATTTTTATCTTATGTGTATGTGATATTAGACAAGCCGATAAGAAATGTACACTCGTGGAAAAACTACCCACATTTCCTGAATGTAGATCTATTATTCTATTAATTTCAGTAAAACGTCGTTTCTATAATTTTTATTTTTATATATTATTTTATGATAACTTAGACCTACTAGATGAATAGCATTATTATGGCTTGCGGCTTAGTCGTGGGTTCTTCCTACGTGACAATATGGCAGGCTACTATACTTTTGCTTCATAAGATTGTTTATTTCCAAACCAAACTGATTTAAGCTACTGGTTCTTAGTGGTACTACATATAATGATATCAGAATACAAATTACGAAGCACACCATAAAGTCTATTCCACTTTATAAACAAATCTGACAAGTCTTAATTAATTTGAACCCTGTCACGTTATGTTCTACGATACAGCATGTAGGCAAAGAATATGATGATGTGATGCAGAGTACAACTTGCGCTTATGTACATGCAATCATGGAAATGGTACCTCTTACTAAATTATAATAAAATTTACTGCATTTTCTGTATGATAAAGGAATCTCAAATTCTACTTGCAAGCGGTGGCCAAACCTTTTTTCTAATTTTGCTGCTGCAAGAAGGGTTTTACTTTTGGGGCGAATGGTTGATGTTCAGTTTATGTAAAGTTTAACCACGGAACGTCTGACAACTTATCATTACTGATGTGTTGACCTCATCTTATAAAAAAATTCCTTAGACAGGCATTTTGTTGAAAAGTTTCTAGCATCTACTTCCGTTTAAATTTACAGGAAGTATAACAAAAATTATTAATATTTCATATAATTAAGTGATTCAGCTTGTGTATAATTTTTATAGTGCCGGGACATATTTCCAGCATTTAATATCTGATATATACAATATCAAATTTTAGTAAAGTCTTTACGACTGTTATTTTTAACGTATAATTAAACTGTTTCATGCACAATTTTCGAATATCATCGCCATTTGAATGTGTCAGCCTACAAATATTATGGTAAATATTGTCCACTCTTTGAGGTGTATTTAATTTTATGGTATTCTGGATGTTGGCTCTTCTACCGTCTTCAGGTGACTGGTTGTTTGAAACAGTTTTTGTGGATTTGTTCTCGTGTTGCACGATGAATCTGGAAGCCGACAGGGTCTACCGGATCAGTAAAGTGATTTAGTCCAAGGTAAGAAGTACGAATGGAATAGAAGGAGTCTCACCATTATAAAATGCAATATAAATATTAATTTACTAAACAGCCCTGAAACTGTTTAAAAAACAAGTACTAACCTTCTAAAACAGTTAAATAAATTCCATTTATTACAAGTATTTTTTAATCTGTCTAAAAATTTTACGATATATATTTCGTGGCAGTAAAATAATATCTTAGATTATTTTCTTTTTTAGATTGTATCTAACCTGACTCGTCCTGGAAACTAAACATATCAGCCTGTAACATTTCTCAGTGTTATATAATAGATCAAGTTTTATCTCGTCCCTTTGTGACTGTGGCTTGTTGCATGAGGTGATAGGCCTACATTTCGAAACGAAATTTTACGTTGGCCTTGCAATCAAATATACTGCGTACAAAGGAAAGACAGTGATAAAGCGTCCTTCAAAAAAAGACAAAAATAATTCCAAATATTCAGTCTATTTTCCAAAGCGTTCTTAGCGATTTCACATATTTCACTGCCCGTAGAGTTAATTTATTGCAGGTATAAATCTATTACTGCAAACCCATTTACACTGCAGATAAACACAGTCGCTAAACTATCACTGTGATGGCAGAACCCGAAGGTTGAACGTAGCTAAGTGATCCTGAAACTGTTCCATCCATCTTGGACCTTAACAACTTATCTCCCTGTGATCCATACTAATATTATCCTCACATCTCATTCTTGGTCTTCCAAGTATATATTCTCCAAGGCTTTTCACCACCAATAATATTATATTTATTCATTTACTTTCCCATCCTCACCACATGCCAGTCCATTTCAGCCTCCTTCATTTCACTATCATAATTATTCTAACGATGACCTGGATAATCAGTATTATCCTTAACTGGCTACGTAATTCTTCAGTCACGTTGCATGACATATGACTATTTTCTTACATTTTATAAATACTTGTTATACTGTACCCATAAATAACGAAGAAGATATTAAGCCATGACGCGACGTACGACCGTTTCAGAGTCACGCAGTTCTTATTGTATACGCCATATATATATCTCACAGGGCCTGCTTCGAGACCCAACCTGTCTTATGGGATTTACAGTAAAGTCATGCAAAATTATACTCCAGTCCCGTTTCCCCTCTCCCCCTAACAAATTCCTTCGTATCATTTATACATTATAGACATAACTTAGTGTTATAATTCTTGCCATGGTATTTTTCACGTGACTGTTTGGCGGGTTGTTGCCAGGTGTAGTCTGGTAAAAGTTTATCAACGTTTCAGAGGTACTTCTGTCTCCACCGTCACGGTAATTAGCAAGTTCTTCGGTAACTTGTTTCTAAGAATTATCCACTGAACTCTGTCTCCCGAATGAGATGACTCCAGTTCACAAACCCACATACAACTTCTTTCAGATCCAATTTAATATCACTCGACCATCTTCTTCCAGGTCTCTTAAGTGGTTTCTTACCTTCAGGTATTCCCAGTAAAATGCTAAATTAATTTATCTCTCCATGTTATATGCCCCACCCATTCATAAATACGTGTCTTGACTTCATGTCATTTTATATAACACCCAAGAAAAT
>NW_019060341.1:81729-110439 GCF_000696155.1 Zootermopsis nevadensis | reverse complement strand
CCAGCGTCGAGTCGTTAACAATTGTTCTTTTCTCATCACGGCGGTAAAGTTTTGAAATCATTGGGATTACTCTGTTTTACGAGAGAAAAGAATTTCTAACTTGTTTATTCATTCCTTCATTTTGATATCCGCCACATTTCCTCGATGCACACGGAGACTGGATGTTTACTAATCAGTGCCAGTGTCTTTCTGCGAGGGAAGGAAAATGCAATGATAAATATTTAACTTCAGTAAAGACTACTCCTAACAACTGTTACGTGCATCGCTGCAGAAATGTGTTTATTCTCCGAGCATCGCACAAGAAACAGACGTACTTTGAATTCATCATCATCATCAAACGGTCAAGGAGTTGTGTGGTTTAGTCTCTAATTCAGGCAGAAGACCGATTATCCGGATTAAAAATTTTCGTGGCCTTCATGGGTCCCTCCAAGAAAATAGCTGAAATAGTGCCTTAAATTAGGCCACGACCACTTCATTCCATATCCCCTCCAATTTATTGTTCGTGAGTTCGATGCTGTGTTGTATGAGCTAGTGACAGGTCGTTAAATTAAAAAAAAAACATAATTTACCGTTTGAGGCCGATGCTTGTCTAAATAATATTTAAAATATTCTGTCCATACAGCAAAGAAAAAACGGCACTTCTAAATCACAAATACCAACGGGTTAATGTTTGCAAAAGGAAATAATAGCTGTTTAATTTCGAGTATCATACTATTAAAGCATATGGTGCATATATTTACCACTGTCCTTTAAATAGATAATATTCATTAATTCTCAACGTACATGCATAGATTTTCGTATGATTGACGCAGCCAATAAGCAGAGAGGCTTACGAGCAAGGTAAGTGTTAATTCTCAACGTACATGCATAGATTTTAGTATGATTGACGCATCCATAAACAGTATCACTTTCTGTTACAGATTATCACAAACAAAATTACATAAATCCCTTTACTGCTCTCATTAATTAGGCTATATCAGTTAATTATAAGAGATTAATAACATGTAGAGGTAGTGAATTTATCTATTGAAATTAGAATAATCTTATATGACTTTCTACCGCGAAAAAAGGCTTCATTGTTCAGTATATTCGAGGCTTTTCTTGACACCACCCCTGATGGGCAGCTTGTGGATATGTGGATGTAGGTACCAAATTAGAATAACGTTAGATGGTAAAACAAATAATGTGGCCAAATTAATTACAAAATCCTTCAACCTCGCCAGTATCATCTGGTTCCAAGGAAGTACACACAAAACGATGTTATAATTATCGATGTTATTTTTGCTAATCAACCTTACGCGGTTTTATGCATAAAACGATACATTTTATATTTATAAGACGTCAGTACCACGGCTGTAAATTATAAATATTTTCGATGTTACGGCCTTTCAGCTCTAGAACCAGAATTTAATGAAAAGTAAGAATTATTCAGTGTTTCTTACAGTGAAGTAACTTTCGAAGTACCCTGGTGTTCACAGACATAGAAAATTAATTTACTATGAGCCTTACATAGATACCAGTATTTAAAAGACATCTGATATAAGAAATAAGCAACCTAATTAATTTAATGAATTCAATTTTAAGAAAAGCCAGAGAAAGAACCAGCATAGTAGCTAATGTTGATATAAATATCAGGCTTTAATAATCTCGCTGTGAAAACTTGCCAGTGTATGTAAGTGTATAAAACTATCACGAGTCGCTTAATCAGAACTCTGCAAATGTTGATTACACTATATGCCCAGAGGACCAAACCGCAGAAGTTACGTCTTTTAATTAATGACTAATTTCTCGCTTGTTTTGTATTCCTCATACAAAAGCTGCTTCAAAACTCGCAGAGGCAGTTTGCCTGTTTGTAATGTTTAATATAATAAATAGGTTAATTACAGTTAAGAGAGATTTTTCTAAATTCATTCGACACACCGAGAATGAAATTTTCTGCTCTGATATCACTGCAACATTACCTGGAAAAAGCAGTTCTGCATTAAAAACAGAACAAAGAAGTCAAACCTTCACCTGGAAAAAGCAGTTCTGCATTAAAAACCGAACAAAGAAGTCAAGCCTTCAGACGATTGTATTAACACAGTTTAAAGCTACCAGTTTCAAAACTGGCAATCGATTGTTAATTTTTATTAGAAAATTATATTGTTTTCGTATTAGACTAACCTTTGCTCTAATATGGAATCTACGGTAGTATGAAATAGAATAAACTGGCTTGTTAAGTTACACACTATTTGGATTCTAATATAACATTATAGATTGTAACAATAATATCCTGTAATACGCCTGAAGAATTTAAGTAATGTTACTATTGTTAGTTACTTCTAAGAATGTTTGGTTTGCTAATTAAAATTCGTTAAGAATATGAGTGGTTACAGAAACTTAATTAGTGTAAGAAACCTTCGGCTTTTGGGTGAGAGCCGATTATGATATTTGGTGTTAACCAACGTTTCGGCAAGCACTGGAGTTGCCATTTTCAAGGTGAATGAACCTACTGTGCCATAACGTTTGGATTTAAATGACTTGGATAGACACTATTTCTGAGACGTTAGACGAGAAACGGCTTCCGTCAAAATCACCAAGGTCAAATGGAAAAAACGACGGAACTTTATAAATACGAAAAGGATGAAACAGGGAACTGCACTAATTGTCGTGGGATTGGTACAGCTTCAGTTCACAGCTGTCATAACTTTGTGTACTTCACCGCTAGACAAAGGACTGAAGTTGTCATATTGTATTTATAGAATTGGATTACTTAATCTTAAAAGTATGACGACAGATTACTTAAACAAGAAAGATATTGCGCATTTCCGGATTTTTTCATCCACAAACACATTTGAAGCGTAGTATTAACAATTAACTTTCATATGTAGTAGAGTTTGAGGTTCTCATGGAGGTGAAGATGGTACAGTATGATGGAAGTTTACCGACTGTCTGATGTCCTTGCTGCCTCCAACAACCCACAAGACAGCAAACTTCATTCATATAATATTAGTAATTATTATTATTATTATTATTATAATATCTATTTATAATTTTATAGGGTATTTACTTCTATGTACCCGAGACAAACCTTGCCCCTGAGGTACATAGTGCAGCAGTTATTACTGAAATAAATTGTTTTTTAATACGTGTTACATGCATTAAACAGATTTCGCGCAAGTTATTATTATTATTATTATTACTATTATTATATAACCTCATGAAAGACGTAAAATGTAATGAATTAGATTTTACTAGATTTATCTTGTTTGTTTGAAAATATGTGAATCTTCGTGCAAAGTGGCAGTTTCTTTTGTTCAGAAGTCAATTTTATTCGATAAATTTATTGTAGGCCTAACCCGTAAAAATCTGGTTTTCTCTATAAACTGGCGCCTATTACTGATTAAATAGGCGGTACCAGTAATGATGTCCGTTATTTACACTGACCAATTAGCATTATCCTGTATATTCAATAAGGAAGCAATTAAAACAGATTCTTAGAAGAGGTAGGTAGAGCCGTTGTTTTGTTTTGACAGCATACATGATACAAATATTTGAATCCAGCATGCGATCAAACTCGTTCAGAACAAAGAATAGAAAAGTACAAAATAATTATATAATTAAGAGTCCGCAAGGGAATAAATATTCTTTACCATTGGCAGGATCCATTAGTTCATTTGCTTGAAGACTTGTTTACTGCAAAGACATGTTATTGCCTCAAGTTACAAGCGTTTATTTACTCGACTCGCGAAAAAAAACACCTACTGCCTTGTTTACAATTAATTAAATACGACAAATAAATTATTATCATCTACGGATTTAGAGTCTCTGACGGACCTTTGCCTCCTCATACATGTCAGGTTACTTCGTCTATTAATTATTTGATACGACGAGGAATAAGCCAGTCGTCTCTACATGACAGCGCAACACGACGACGACGACGACAAATATCCATGTCTTGAGTGGGATTCAAACCCAACAAGCGAACAAGGCCCACGCCTCAGACGGCGCGACCAGTGTGAACAACACGGCAAATAACTACCTAACTACGTAGATGGGTTAGGGCAGTGGTATTCAACCTTTTTTGTTCAGGTACCCCCAGATATAATTTCTCTTCAACTTTGTACCCCCAAAGTTGTTGGTGTATAATTCAAGTTATACATAGTATATAATCTACATCTAAAATAAATAAATTACATTACTGATTATTCAATGTTTAACATAAAATAATATATATTTTTTTTAAATTTCACGTACCCCCGGGGGTATGCGTACCCCAGGTTGAATACCACTGGGTTAGGGAACCTGAAGGTTCATCACCGAATTAACCAAAGCCCTACACCGGACCCTGTCCTGGGCCAACAAAATCCAGTCTCCTTCAACTCCTATCTCCTATAGATCCCGTCTGAGATTATCCTCCCATCTACGTCTAGGTCTCTTCCCCTCGATCAGGTAGCAGGTAACATCGTACGATAGTCGAGTGTGGTGCCTCACAATCAAACGGTACAGCTTTACCACTAACATGCCTGTTCCTCGTTAAAATTTCTTATTCTTTTATTTGGGGAGAGGATTTGATCTTTCCACGGCGGTAAGTCCGAAGATGGCTGTCTTCTGGGTTGTATTCTACCAGACCACAAGGCGCTACAACCCAGAAGAAGCAATCTTCGTAGCTTTCTTTATTAATTTGTTAGGAATCGAGAATAAATTATTGCTATTCGCAACTGATGAGAGAACGCACTGACATAGCGTGATGAGAAAGAAAATGCATGTTGAAGTGCGACCGGATGGTCACGGTGAAAGTGAAAGTCCTAGGGAACCTGAACACTCGTGGAAGACAACGGCGAAACACTAAGTGGAACATAAATAACGAATTGACTCACGTGCAGAAGAGTTATGAGAAATATAAAATCATGCATACAAACAAAACTGTTTACACTTTGAAAAGACATAGTGCCAAAAGCGTTTCGACCTCAAGAGGTCATCATCAGTGGCGATGATGACCTCTTTCCAAGTGTACTATGCAGCTCGTCTCATAAATTTTATCTCGGCAGCTGTAATTGTTTTTGTCTTTTTCAACGACCAGTTTTCACTGCCATATAAAATTTGGGTATTGGGGTGTAGGGGGTACTGATGTGCATTTCACAACCTCTCCTCACCATCTCGTGGTGAACCCTGTGAGGCTCTGACGACCGAGTCATGGCGGTATGACTATAACATCAGCATTGGAGGACATGCCTGTAGACAAGTCTGCCTGGGTGTTCTGAAGGTCTTCAGAGCCCTCGGCATTAGAAGGTAAATGGTCTTTCATTTCTATTTCCGGGGAAAATGACAACTTAACCAATCACCTATGAGGGTCGTTATGTTCCAAGGTCACCAGCAGAAGGTGTCGGACCCCGGCCATTCAGTTAGGAGTAAATTGCCTGAAGCAGCCGACCCACATCAACTCGCACCGACAAGTAAAACCAGACGACAAGGTCAGCAAACTGCAGCGCAAAGTGAGATTTCAACTCCTTGATGATGGCGGCAGCAAACACCTCCGAAGCATCGGTAAATGTGTACCAGTCTGTGCAGTGTAGAAACCCTGAAGATAGCTGTCTTCAACTGCATTGTTAGTTATGATTTATTTAATGACCGCTTTGATACGAACATGGCAAGCCCAAATATGAGTGTGATAATTTGTCTATGGTATGACATTTATGGTATATGTTCAGTATGCAAAGGGTACCAGCATACAAGACGAAAAATATGATTAAAGACATGGTAGGACGGATCACGCGGATGAGAATAAGACAATAAAAAAAGAGAGAAAAAAACTTGAGGCCCTTTTGCATCAATATGTCGGCACGTGGAGCAACTTACGTCGAAGAGGAAGTACGTCCTAATTAGGATCTTCATAATTTGTATTCTTCACTCTTAGGGTGATCATGTGATCAAATCAATGAAGATCATACGAGGGGAGACATGTTACAGACATAGGGAGAGATGAGAAATGTACGTACACTTTTAGACGGAAAACTTTAAGGGACGAGATTATTTGATATAAAAAATATTGGGATGATGATATTAAAATGGATCTTAAAACATTTATTGGTTTCGTGTGGTTGAGAGTAGGGACTAATGGCACTGTGTAGGATTTCAGGTTTCCACGACGGTGAGTTTTAAGACAGCTTTCTTCTACTGACAGACTCCTGTGGACTATAGCAAAAGGCCTATGGGCCCTAGGCTGACAATTTCTTGACCAGCTGAGTGAATGTTAGAATCTTAAGGAGCATCCAGCTCTAGTAAGTTTCACAAGATAAAGACTGACAATTTAAATATTCTTCATACGCTGATGTCCAAATTTTCGAGGCATGTTTTCAAGAGTTCACATGCACCAGCGTAAAGCTCTTACGACTTGAAAACACATTTAAAATTATCTCCGAATAGGATAACTTCAGACTTTATTCCCTAAAGAAGTAGATTTAGTAGCTATAAGCCATTACTGATTTTCTACAAACTACAGGTTCATGTTAACAGAAATAAAGCGATATAAACCAGTGGTATTCAACATTTTTTGTTCGCGTACCCCCAGATATAATTTCTCTTCAACTTTGTACCCCCAAAGATGTTGGTGTATACGTCAAGTCATACATAGTATATAATCCACATCTAAAATAAATTAAATTAATTACATTACTGATTAATTTTAAAATAATATATAAATTTTAATTTTTGATTAAATTAATTACATTACTGATTAATTATAAAATAATATATAAATTTTAAAATTTACGTACTCCCTAAGATGTCTTCGCGTACTCCCGGGGGTACGCGTACCCCAGGTTGAATACCACTGATATAAATCACTGAGATCAACGAATAGACCTTCGAAATTTCTTCTTTATCCATGTACAATCAACATAAGTGATTGGAAGGTTCTAATTGGAGTGGAAGGTACAGAAATAAAGTAGGTTGTATGCCATTGTTTTTATTTGAGGCATTATCCTTGTAAATAATAATCGTGGGCATTTTTATATTAATGGGGGAACTTTTCCCGACAGGTGACGACGCCCTGTAATCCCGATTCAGCCTTGCTAGATCACGACTTGTTCCTTGGATACGTTTCCGCGAGTCTCTCGACCTTCGTGTTCGAGTAATGCTCGATCGTCACTTTGAGCAGTAGTTCACAAACTGCACACGTCATATAGAAGCGCTGCAAGTGATGAATGACCACTGCTGTATTTATACCTGTAAGATTAAAATACACCGCATACCGACAACTTTAACAAAAGATATATATATTAACTGACTCCACAGAGTAGATTTCTTGAAAAGATGACAAATACACAGATAGACAAGACAATCACCGTCTTTTATGGAATTAAAAGGCTCGCTGTAACAAGAACCATCTGAATCCAATTCAAACATTCATCTTTACACGAAATCTAGCTTCATGTCAATGATTGATTACCTCGGCCAGCATAATTTATTTGATCGTCTCTGTATTAAAGGTTTTTGGTCAATCGATCAAATATTTGACTGAAATGCTATCAGAACTGAAATTTAACATCGCTTATGTCATTTTAATGTGCATCAACGTCAGCCTTTGTTAAAACGGTTAATTACTTCGAGTTCATGTATTGAATTAGAGGGCGAAGTACACAAGCAATTAGTATAATGATAAATTAACATATGATAGCCAATAAGTCACAATTACAAACGGCTAGAGATGCAAAGGCAATATTGACAGCTATGTGAAGTTTATCTGCTGAAATCCCAGTGGCGGGATTGCGCATGCGTATACTATATTCGTAATCTTGTACTAACAGTTTCTTAACTTATTTTCTGTAGTGAATAATTCAGGGCAAACAGAATTTAATGTAAATCCTTCGCAACTGTTATGTATATGCAAATCTTACAGCCCAAGATTATAGTCTACCGCACTAAATTTGGTTATTTTATAATGCTGTATCAATAGTTTAGTTTATATACGATTTAGTGACAGATAATAATAAATTATGATTCAAAAACGGCATTGAACGTTTTGGCACTTGTTAATTCATTTGCCTTTGCCAGGATAGTAGGTATTTGACAAGAATTCAAACCAAGTACAGAATTCAGCTAAGTTAATCTGCACTTCCAACTGTAGATGTTAATTTCCATCGAATTAGATGTGAGAATAATAATTAAATTAAAATCTGGAGGCACAGAGTTCACATATACAAGCTGTCCCAAAAAGATGTATGCGCTTTATAACACGAAATATTAATCTCAAGATGTCTATTTCATTCAATGAATATGTATAGATATTTTTGAGATATTCTGTATAATAAAGTTCAGTGATGCCAACTTCATACTGAATGTTACGAAACTGTAGTAATTTAGATTACAAACCAACAAACAGTACGGTTTGCGTTATTATACTGTTTTATTTTACGGAAACAGGATTATGAACTACCGATATTATACCTTTCATAATTCTGAGGACATGTGTGAACACAGAGAATCGAAAATATAGCCTAAATACACATTGGTCCGAAAACGTCTCTACATGGGATACGTCCACTTAAAATCTTGGCCTATACGTATCACGTGCCGAGAGATTTTTGGTTGGAATTTTCTTGGTCAGAATTAACTTTTTGCGTCTGAGTATCTTAATCAACTGTGGTTCGTAAAGATTTCGGACACTGGGAGGTTGTTAATTTCCAGCGCCATATTAATGTACAGTGACGATGGTTGTATCGAAAAAAGCTTTCGTCGCATAGTTAAGTAATCTCATAGCAACTGCTACAAGTAAAGAATGTAAATACACATTGGTTCGGAAATATTTCTGTTTTAATTCACAATGCTTCAAAATTGAAACTTGTCTCAAATTTCTTGGGCTGTACAGTCTGTGATTATAAATTAAATGTTCCACTCTTGATGTAGCTGTCTTTCATATCGAGATGGTCAAATGTACTTTTTTACCATGCAACATACACTCAAATTTATGAAAAACAAAACTGAATCACCCGGTATATAGATCGCGTAAAACATTTCCCTGAAGGTCGAAATGTCGATTCAGAGTCGTATTATTTTCCGATTATTCTCGATTAATGTTGTTCAACTAGTGGTACACGAGCTACATCCGGCCTTGCATCACTTGTGAACAGGCCTCTCGATTTCTTTATTTCTTACAAGTTTCCACAAGCTCATTTAATTTCCTCGCTCAGAAGGAATAAAAAACACAATACTTATATGTCAACACATGCTATTGACTTTAAAATCCCACTGCAAAATGCAAGTTTTCCAGGTACAAACGGTTGTAAGAGCAAATTTAAAATATGTAACTCTATAGTAATTTGTGACGCCACGGTGGTCTAGCGGTTAGAACGCTGGCCTTGTAATCCTGGGGTCTCGGGTTCGATTCCCGGCGGTGCCCGAATTTATAACTTGTGTTGGGCAAGGCCGTGGTCTAGGCAGCACGGAGTTTTCCTCCGTGGCATCCCAACAATTACTCCATTCACACACAGAAGAAGGCAATGGCAAACCACTTCTGGATCATCTGCCGAGAACGTATATGAACAGGTCCCAGTCCGAGAAAAGGATGGAAGGATCCTGTTCATATGGACCTGTCGTCAGACAGAACACCAAATAAAAAAATAACAGTAATTTGTATACATGTAAATAAAATTTATATTTGAGAATTTCTATTGTAATAAATCATTTTTAGTAAATGCTGTTAAACGCAAACTGGCTATTGATTTTCGAAAGTGGTGCCAGGAGGTTTCTTGGCCTTCAGGTACAACGGCTAAACTATTCTAGACCCGAGAGAAGGAAAAAAAATTGTACCATCCTGTATTTATGCTAAATGAAAGTATACAACCTATTTATATATGAATCCCGTTGTCTTATGATTACAAGTCCACGTGACGGATTTCATATACCGTAACGATCTGAACTGGGACCTATGCGATTAACAGCCTTCGAAGTGCGAGGTCGTTCTGAAGTTAAGGTGAACAAGGTTTGTATCGAGCGTGGGCAGACAAGCGGTCCTCATCTTATTTATACAATAGTTACCAAGTCAAGTGTATTCTAACAGGCGGGGCTATTCTGTATTTACTTCCGTGCAGGTACATTCACGTTATCAAATTGTTTATTTGTAACAACAATAAGAAGGAAGAGAAGTCACTCCAAGGTGTCATTGCTCAAGATATTGTTCACCTCTTTAAGTGGGAGCGCAGTCTGATTAAATGACGCGAACTATGTGAACTGAAATGGCACTTTCATAGCTTAATGAGGGACTTGGGATGTTTAAGCTACCATCTCCTCGTCATATCTGGTCCTTATTAAAAATTTTATATCATTCCCCTATGTTTTATTGATACACAGATTATTTAATAACACTATAATATACTAATACATTCTCGTTATTTGGTTAAACTGTATAGTTAATGAATCAACATTCACTGGGTCAGTTGACTCTCTTTAAACGGGTCCCTGTTTTTCGCTATGAAATGTATAAATGCCCGTGTTTATTCTGAATGATACGGCATCAATATTTTAATCTGTAGTACACAAAATCTAAATGGCGAGGCGAATCAGTGAAACTTGCGCGCGCAACTCATTGGGTCTGCGTGACAGCTTCTACCGTGACCGCGGATAGGCTAATGACGATCATCATGATTTTGAAATAAAACCGATGATATCAAAAACCAGACAGCGAAATCGAGAGTCATCTGTTTTTTAATTATAGTAATAAAGTATGTAGTGTAGATCTGCTTTATTACAGCAGTTAAATAACTTTTGAGAAAATAAATTACTGAGGGCTATTAATTTCCTATTACCGTATACCATTTATTGTGTTTAAAATTTGGTTTTGTAGTAGAAATATAGTTTATACTTCTGTTCGCTTAGCTGCTGTAAAATGAATAACTCATCAATACAAGGTAGGTCCAACTCAAAAATTTACACATCTATTTGTTAAGATATGTTTTTTGTGTTTTTGTTTTATATTATTTGGTAAATACTTAAATTTTTAACACGGGCATTCTTTTTAGATGTTCTATATATAAAACTGATTTCAAAGGGTAAACTATCCGATGAAATATATGAAGATTATCTTGAAAAAATAAATTTACAACTATTACAAGTTAAAATAGCTACTAAAGTACTTTACTAAACTCAGAGAAATTATGTTTCTGGACCAAGAAATTGGTAAAACTAACTGTAATGTAAAACTATACTATTCCATTCTGAGAAGTGTCAGAAATTGATACAACAAGGTTGGTAACCATTAACAACAAGAAAATTCTCTTACGCAAAGTGGTCATTAAAATTATTCGATATAAATATTCACTAAAATGGCTCGACCAATATGTTATAAAACTCCCCAGTATTTAGTTGTATGAAAATTCGTTCAGCGACTCTGGAATGTTACAACTTTCCATACTAGCTTAGATGAAGACATACGGACGGACTAAGCAGTTCTTATAAGCGCTACGCTGATTTGCGAACAAGTTTAAATACCGCTGTGTGCTCAGCATACTGGTACAAATTAGACACAGGACCAGAACGTTTGGACAACCATGCTGCATGTGATCTTAAACTCCTTTTACATATGTAACTATGCTTACAAGATTGAAGGGCAAGAATTTTTATATACTGAAAAATTATTTAAGTTCTGACTGCCGTGCTTTTATGACGTAAGCATTTATCTGCAGATGGCTCTATCGACAACAGTTTCTCTGTTATGAAAATTTACATACATACCGGCTCAATGTCAAACATTCAAAAACTATCAGTGAATGATATTCTGTAAAACTAAAATATCTTTTAGCAAACGACCTCAGAGCCAGGAGCTGTGTAAGAAGAAAGGGACAGACTGTAATAAAGAAGTTACGATAAACGTTTAAGATACTCAGTCCAACTCCTGAGTAAGGTCATACATAATGTACGTCGAAGGCTTTCACTCCAAACAATTCGAAGCCAACGCAGAACTTCAGAACAAAAGACAAAAGTTGGCCTAAGTAACTTAAAATAATGCACGCCCTGTGTTTCAGTATTACTCACGATTCTGGCAGAATAATGTGACGGTATGATTCAATACAGTTACATATAAACAGAAGCATGTCGGTTTGTGAGTCGTTCGACGACGGTATATCAATTTGAGAATCTATTTAGCGTCGAATAAAAAAAGGAAAAATTTGAATGAATTGTGAAGCACTAGGAGGAAATGGAGGTGACCTATTTCAAAGTGATACCCAGAAATTCGCTGTAATGACTGAGTAAAACCACGAATTATCTTAATGTTAAGATTTTAACTGGACCTTCAGGAACAGAAGTCAGGAGCGTTAACGTATGAAGAACCTTTTTCTGCAAGTTCTTTGTAGGGGTGATTGGACATATTTCTTCTGCTCTAAATTTAAACATCTAATCTGTTTCCCCAGATTAGCTTTTTCAATGGACCCAACTGATTAAATTGTATAATTTCATGTGATGATAGAAGCGAAACGAGCTGCCAGAACTATGTTTTTTTTTAAATTACACACAAAGAAAAATGTCCAATAACACACATCTATTTATTGATACACCTTCGTCATACGTTTTGGAGAGGCTACCACGCACCTGAAGTATCTCAACTAATCTTTTTCTCCTGCAGGTGGCAGGCCACGCTACCCCCACCAAAATGAACCTAATCCTATATTCTCGTATGATTATACATCGTTAAAATGGCGAAGCATTTGTGTTAACATAATTTCCCTCAAAACAATATGGCATCCTGGCAAAGCAAAAGCACGTTTTTCATTTTCATAAACCCTTATTTGTATAATGCCAAGAAATAATAAATATATATACAAATAAAGTATAAATTACAATTTACAGCCATGAGGACAACACCGTTTTTGAGGTTATGTTTAAAAATATCCAAGCAATGTTTTTATATAAATAAATACCACCGCACATTTCCATCTAAGTATTTAACCCAGCCTCTTCTCGTACAATGAAATTTCGATTAACCATGGAACTGAATCATTTAATTTCGCTGACAATGACACTAATAATTATGTAAAGTAAGATGTTTTTGCTAGCAGGTGTAATATCTTTGTACACGAAGTTCTTTAAGTCCACAAATCTCTACACACATTATCCACAGATCTAGGCGATGTTAATGTCCTTTTACAAACTGTAAGCCTTAGATCAAAGACAAGTACGTGATACCGAAGTTCCTAATAGTCCACTCTCCTTTAAGTTCATCTTCGGATCACACCTGAACACGCCGTCACCACAGAAAGACGAAATGACTGTAATCTTGTAATGCTGCATCCTGACTGTGTGCAATTTATTAATACACAAGCTCGGAAAGTGTCCTCCGTACTAGAATACACATAATGTCCTAATGCGTTCTTCGCAACGTGCAATTAGAAGTATTAAATCCACCTTGTTCCATTATTCCAATTTTGGCCACCAGATCGCAGCACCTTACGTCTTTCCTCATCCGTCATTTTTTCAGCACCGTTCGTAGGATATTCAAAGGTACGATTCTTAGGTCGTGCAGAATAACACAGCCTCTACATCAAATTTCATTAAAATTCGTCCAGTGGTTCTCGCGTTAAATCAACTGGACAGACGGACGGACACGACCAGCCCATAATGCGTTCTCGCTGTGTACTTCGTGAAAGTAACACGAGAGAGCGCCGAACATGTTCTTCAGACACATCTCTCTCTCTCTCTCTCTCTCGCACCTCAATTTAGGATATGTAGGTATCAATATAATCATAAGATCGTTATTTCTTAAGCTAAATTTCTCAGAAAATACTTTTTTCCCATTTATAATCAACCGTAGAAGAGTGGTAAGCACTTCATTATATTCCTGAAGACCCTGGTTCAAATAATGGTCCAGAGACCAGTTATCCTCTCTGAGGTTTTCGTAGTTTTCCTCAGACTCTGCAGACAAATCCCGACAGCTTTGTTTCATATCCCTTTCAGTTCATCATTCGTTGTTATCCTCTAATTCGACGCAATACAGCTTGAGATACTGGAAAAGTTTTAAATAAACTATAAATTAAACAGCTAAGCTAAGCTACCAGTACTTTTTTAATGTGCCGGCGATAACCTAGTTGCTACAGAAAAAAGCTTGCCGCGAAAAATACTGTACTTTACAATATATGATAAGTCGGCTGAAAGGAAAAATGTGGAGACCAATGGGTGTTCATGAATCACAACTTGATATCTGTTCATTTACGTCTGACTACTGGCCAACTACCCCTTTTGCGTGTTTCCAAGCTGAAGGTGTGTGAATATGCATTATTTTTATCTGACAACAACCGCACCTTTGTGTACCTTCTTCTAAACAACCAAATTAATATATAGTTCGCGACTGTAATCTTGAGACTTGCGGGGTCTGCGTCTGCCTTCAACGCTTCGGACTTCCTGCATTCCTTGCAAGTCTCAAGATTACAGTCGCGGACTGTAATGAGATGCAGACACCACTGCTGGGATGAAAGGGCTTTATATCGGCAATTCTTTAAAATCCCAATACAGCATCATGGTCCCGAAGCCTTCAATATCAATAAACAAGTCAGGAAATGCAGGTCTACGCATAGATTAACAATTCTGGCGCGTTCGCCAAAATTTTACCTTTCCGAATAGTACCAGTGACGTCATAAATATCTGGGGACAATAACCTTTGCATGCTCGGGCTGTCTGGAGTCTGGCTGGCTCCGTCATGACGTAACAAGGTGATGCTCTGGGAATTCCCCGACCAGCCATGCCTAAACGCGTGTTGGGCTTCTCGTAAAGTGCCCGTCATTGTTGCCAGATTTTAATTTAACAATTTAATTTTAATATTGGTAAAACCACCAATATATATGAAAATCCTTTCAGTTGTTCGCAAGTTATTCCCTAAATACGGCCATAAATTTGTAGGACTTGAGGTTCTCACGAAAGATGGCTGTCTTCTCTATTGTAGCGCCGTGTAGTCTGATGGAAGTTTGCCAAAGTTTCAAAGGTCGTTGCTGCTTCCATCATCAGGGCGATCAGACAAATTTAATAGACGCTTTTTGCAGTTTTATAGATGTCTTCTGGTTTTTAGTAGCCTGGTACAGAACACAGCCATCTTTCATGAGAACCTCAAATCCTACTTTCACATCTTTTAGTTGCAAACGCACCCAGAAACAAATCTCATTCATCTGAAAGTCAGATTATCTGTAGTAGCTCTCATTCACCTGCAGTGCTATG
This sequence comes from Zootermopsis nevadensis, assembly GCF_000696155.1. The sequence goes on along the minus strand of NW_019060341.1, from coordinate 95,262 downwards.
AATCTGAAATATCAGACAGCAGATATGAATAGAAAATACGGTTGATGGATCGAGCGTCTTTCTGCAAAATATCTGAAAGGTGTGTAAATGGATAGATAACAACTTGGTTGAAATTCAAACAACCGAAGGTCGATTAGATAATATGCAATTATCCACAACAATAAAGCCGGGATATCGATTCAGATCGCCAAGCGATATTCTTTCACGTTCAAGGATTTTTAAAAAAAGTTTTACTGCAATAATCATCACATTTGATTATTATTACTATGCTCTTTGAACGATGTGCATAAAACCAAGCATTTTGGTGATATTTTGTGTGGACGTTATGCCACTGAAAGCTGCCCCGAACTTGTACATAATAATTAAAAAATTAAAAGCAATATTGGGATATTTTTGTTATATTGTTGACAACACTGCTAAGGCTTGGCTCAAGGCCAGATGATTACATGCTGCAAGTGTGGTTCAGCTATAATCCGTTTGTGTCAAGTGACTGTTCCTTTAGAGATTTGCACCAAGGACAATTAACAAGCAACAGAGCGTTCTTTGTGTGTCTGAAGAATTTAAATGGGAGAGAACCATTGATAATTTGCCGCAAAGTATGGACAGAACTGTGAAGTGCGTACGAGTAGATGGAAATGTTAAAAAGCTGCATAACCAGTGCTGTTAATCTACACAGGTAGGCACTCATCCACAAAAACAAACAAACAAACAAAACATGGAGAGTGAACAAGCAGCGATTTTTCGGAACTGTAGGGTGAGTTTTGTGGAAACTGTTGCAAGACTGATTGACCTTGGTGTAGCAGCCATCTTTACGCCACGCTCACTTAGAACAAATGAACTACAACTGAACCACGCTCGCAGCATGTCCCTGTCTGACCTTGAGCTATAGTATGACCGTGCTTCAGCAATGTCGTTAATCACACAACGATAACTTTTCACTGTTACCCTTACTTTTTCATTTCCCTAGTAGTTTTGAAACTGGCGGCAGAGAGACGAGTATGAGGAATATGAACCTCCCCCCTCCAGGTGGCATGATAGATCTAGGGGAGATTTTAAAAAAGAAAGTTTTTCTATCAGGTTGGATTTGTAAACAATTATTGTACTCATTATTATTATTATTCCATCTATTCACCACTTTATAAGGTATTTACTTCCATGTACCTGAGACAAACCTTGTCTCTAAGATACATAGTTCAGCAGCTATTTCCGAAATACATTTTTTTAACACGTGCGACATGTATTATGTAGTTTTATTGTTAGAGATGACTACATATTTTACGACAGCGTCTTTCGAATGATGTATAAATATCCTAAAATGGCAGTTTTCTGCAGTTCCCTGACGTCGTGTTCGCCCGGAATGTTGGCCAACTATTTTCTAAGTGACTTGGAGACAGTTCCTGTTGCTCAAATAATTATTGTAATTACTTTTACTTTCACTTTCCACATTCAATGAGAAGGTCCTTGTATTTCAAGATCTTCTCCGCTTCCTTTTTAATCGCATTCCTGTCAGTAGGTATTGCTATATCAATTAAGAGGCAAGTTACATTTGTGTTTCGGATTATAATATCTGGTTATCATTATTATTGTTCAATCTATTCACCATTTTACAGGTTATTTACTACTATGTACCTGAGACAAACCTTGCCCCTGAGGTACATAATGCAGCAGTTATTTCTGAAATAAATTTTGTTTTTAATACGTATTACATGTATTATATAGATTTATTGTGAGGCATCACTATTATATACTACATATTTTACATTATTATTATTTCCTTAATATATTTAAATTATTATTAAAAATATGCTAATATAATTAGTTGCAATTTTCTTGTGTATTAACGTCCTCCGTACTAATGTATTTTCATATTCTGCTTGTTTTACCTTCTATGTTTTCATTGTGTACGTGTTCTCATCTCTGTGCTGTATCTGTAATTGGCCTTCTGGCTGCTGATAAAGCACACTATTAATAAAGAATTGAATTATTGCATGAGTAAAAACAGGTAAGTCTATATCGCAACAACCCAGAAGACAGAAATCTTCATACTCATCGCCCTGATGACGGAGGCAGTATGACCTCCGAAACCTTGGTTAACATCTACCAGACTACAAATCGCAACAACCCAGAAGACAGAAATCTTCATACTCATCGCCCTGATAACGGAGGCAGTATGACCTCTGAAACGTTGGTAAACATCGACCAGACTACAAATCGCAACAACCCAGAAGACATAAATCTTCATACTCATCGCCCTGATGACGGAGGCAGTATGACCTCTGAAACGTTGGTAAACATCGACCAGACTACAAATCGCAACAACCCAGAAGACATAAATCTTCATACTCATCGCCCTGATGACGGAGGCAGTATGACCTCTGAAACGTTGGTTAACATCGACCAGACTACCATCGCCCTGATGACGGAGGCAGTATGACCTCTGAAACGTTGGTTAACATCGACCAGACTACCATCGCCCTGATGACGGAGGCAGTATGACCTCTGAAACGTTGGTTAACATCTACCAGACTACACAGCGCAACAACCCAGAAGACAGAAATCTTCCTATACAAACATATTTGGTTCATATTAAGTACGTGGTCGAAGACGGCATGAGGACGTTGATGGTTCATTTCCAGAGGCCTAGATAAACGTATGACACCGTTATGAATAAATATAAAATATATTCAATTTGCAATAAAATAAGTTTTCCGCGGTACACTCACTGAGGCATGTTCATTCGTGTTCCGGATTCTTGCAGACAGCGTCCTCCAAGGTCCTCTATGTTTGTCCCCTCACTTTCCAGCTTGTAACCAGTCTGGGAGGCCACAAGCAATATTCCAACTTCCGCCTTCTCTGCTCATTTGCTTTCACTGAAACGTTACTTCGTCGTGGGAATATTCAAACGTCTGAACACGCGACCTACAAGATCAAGGTCTGCTTCTCGTAAGAGGTGACAAAACATTCAGCTCAGAATAAGATGTGACTCCGATATGCAGTTTGAAAAGGCAACACGAATTTCCAGTCTGTTTTTAAGTCTTACAGGGGAAAAAAACAAAAACAAACAAAAAACTTACGTTTCGAAGGACAGGTCTTTGTTTTCAGGTAAAAAATAGGGGTAGATACCTATTCTGTTTGATCTGGTAGCTGTTCCCCATCACACAAAGCTCAATTATGCGGCCCATAAATTATTTAGGAGTCATTGGTTTTTACGTGAAGACGAAGAAAGTTCCATCCTTCGAAACGCAGTGATTTGTTTTATGGATTTAGGAATTTTTAAAAACGGACGGATTGATCAAAAACATCGCCAAAGACATCTTGAGAAGAAATTAATTTCCATGAAGATTTCAAGGGCCCTAAGACTCTGACACAGCACGGTTTGTATTACCTGCGCATATATATCAACGTAAATGGGATTAGGCCTACACGGAATACCAACATTTTTATCTGTGCAAATTAATCGACTTTACGAGTTTATGTTAATGACTTCAAGAATTCAGATCACAAGAACTTTTTTGCCCAGGTAGTTTCGAAATTCCTGTATTCAAATTCAGCTCTGAAGATGAAGTATTATAAAACATTAAAATTCTATAGACTTCGTACGGTAGGACTATCCAGCATCATGTTCTACAGCTGGAACATAAACTTACACCGACGGATTCATTTAGATTTCAGTATTGAATTTCAACGCTGTATTAAAGAAATTGATACAACTCGTAGGTACTTATTACCTCTAGTTTCGGATTAGATTTATAATGTAAGGTGCATATTTAAAATCGGTTTTTATGAGGTGGGAAAAACAAGTATCACGCATTATTGGACTGAGAAATTCATGAAAAAATACTTCTATAAACCTCAAAGAAAGATACCAATTGGGATAATTACGCGTTAGTGAAAGAATATTATTAAAATATATTTCAGAATAAAGTTAACTTAATTGAATTGACTCAGCCTTTTCAGGTGGTTGAAAAGAGAAAACACTTAACTTTTCGATAACCAAATTCGCCTTTCAACCAGCTGACACTGCTGGTAGCCCAGAATAATTCATTATACTTATTCACCATGAAAGCTTGAGATCATACATGACTCAGAATATGATTCACTGATGGACCACGATCCCATAACGGGAACATTTTTGACCAGATGAATAATAAACAATATCTCAAGGAAGTCCTTGTACGGGGGAGAAATAATGTAAATTTTACAGTGAGCTGATTGCAGTAATAGTGAATATGTTCTCACGAGATAAAACGGAGAAAGGCACATGAAACCAATATAACTCCTTTTGCCGGTACGAAAAATTTCGTTCTGGAACAGAAATTTCGTCTCGAAATTTGCACACACCTTACAAAATGACCAGCCCTGGTTTAAACTTTTGAAGCACGAAGTTCATTTAACTATCTCCAATGATCTAAATCCTTCTTGAGAAACTAATAGTTTGTTCAACTAGTTAAAAAATGTCATGCATTTTATGGAACCTGGTTTATTGCAGCCTAGTTCATTTAAATATTGTTTAAAAATATTAAAAGATTCATATCCTTCCTCAAAGAAATAGCGACGTATCATCATTATTAAGATAAAATAGTGAATGCACTTTTGTAAAATGTTAGTTTATTCCGTGGGAAAAATGTTTATCATGACGATACTTTAAAATGTTAAACTATTGATTATATAAAACAGCGGATGAAGGAAATATCGTAAATTTCAATACAAAAGTTAAACTAAAACTCAAAAATCAAAACACATGTACAGAAATTAAATTAAATCTTATTTTCACTTCCCAAGCGTTGATTCCTTTTAATTGCATTCATAGTTTTCAATTGTATATACAATGCCTATATGCCTACTTATATTTTCGTATTGTTCTGTCGTCAGCGTAAAGGACTATTCTGTATTTGAAATGTGTGTACTTCCCAACTGTCACTGTCACTCATAGATTTAGTCACCTTGATTACTCAAGTCTGAAAAAAAAAACTGTACTGCAAAATTTGTTACCAAGCGATGATGACAAATAACATTTTATTTAAAGAAATGGGGATTTCTGCAGTTGTATAAACGAAATGAACTTGACAAATGTCATCAGTATGACGTAACAAGCACTCAGCTGTGTTCTGTGGCCTTGCTCTTTGAATGCCACTTCCGTGAATCCTTTTTATTAGACCTAATTGAAGCAATAAGCGAGAGTTTTAGACACATTCTCTAACGATTATCTAATTAAATACTTTGACTGCGTACTTCTAGCACGGTCGTTTGCCAAAAGTTCACTTTCTGTGTAATGTAAAACAACATAGTCTACGCGAGAAACCATTTTTTAACTTTCGACGTTATGATGACAACTAAAAATTTTGTATGGATTATTTTTAAGGACGCTGTTAGGAAATCACATTACACGGCATCGAATATGATAATTAGCAAATAATGAATTGACAGAGTATGAAAAGAGTCGACAGTAGCCATTTGACTGATGGCACTGAGCAAAACCTCGAACGTCAGTCAGGATAATCTGACTTTGGGTCGAGATTTTAACAGGGTACTTCCTGAATACGAAGCAGGAGTGCTAACCAGTCGACAACAATATTCGATGCCGGTACAAACTGCAAGGTCAGGGGCAAACGAAGACGTCGTCTTTGTGTTACTAGTTAATAAACGAATGTACAACTAAATTGTTTGATTTACTGCATCGGCTACTTTTTGGAAGCACAACTTTTCAGAAAATGTAAGTCACAAGTTTCTTACTTCTTTCAGTATAAATTTATATGAGAAGCAATTTCTTTTACTTTCATTTATATTAATTCTGGTGATATGAAGAACGCTGAAAGTTTATGGTTTTAATAAAGGGATAAAATGTGCTATGACAGCTTACAAAGCAAGGGTATCAGACTACGGAGTGGTACCACTTTGCACCGGCAGAACCATCCTTGGAAAAACGTGCGATAATCCATGCAAACGACATCGCAGTGCCTTGTGGCTGCTGCAATCCGGGCAGGTTATTGCATATCCGTCTTGCGTGTGGGAGAGAACAAACACTCCGTTTGTACACGCGTCATCGCATTCAATTATGATTTCTTTAAAAGGGAGAGGGAAGTTATTGAGAGAGGAATTTGAGAGTGACCTTTTGCGAGCCCCTTTAAAAGCTGAGGAAGGAGTAAGGACAAACAGGGCACTTGTAAATATGGCCTTCCAGCTCGCTGACCTTGGACGCAGACTGTGTGGCAAGGTCGGGAACAAATTGCCAGAAAGAGAGAAAATGATTGGCAATGAATATCAGGCGATTTGTTAAACAGGATGAGGTGTTATGTGGTGTGTAAATGTGAAACACAGAATGACCGGTTGTTCAAGAAATTTGCTTCAATGCAACGAGACTGATAACATCTTAACCGGTTTAGACCCTCCAAATCTAAATACGAAATTCTTACGATTAAGGAATATCCAATTCTGGTTTGATTACAGTGAAAATTGTTCAGTTTTGCACAAAATAAATGCGGTCTGGTTTGATATCAGAAAGTATATTCTTCTGAAAATGCAGGTTATGTCATTGGTAGCAACGCTGCCTTCCTGCCTAAAATACGCGATTTGAATCCCGGTTCAGACCGATTATCTCGATTAAGTTTTTTTTTAAAATTAAACGTGTTACTTGCAAACCAAATCATTGAAACAACTCGTAATAAAAAAAGATCGTCTCCATGTTTGTCCCTTCATTCGAATGTTGCATCTCTCTGACTATATCAAACGGATTTCAATCAAATTTGATACTGAGAAATAGAACACAATAATTACTGTCTACTTTATAAGGAATTTTTAAAAAAAATTATAAACATTGTTCATCATACAAGTAAAATTCTTGCAAGACTCAAATTTTTCATATAATTGACTTTTCGAAACCAAATTCCATCTAATAATTGATCATAATTCAGACCGTACCGAAAAGAAAACACTTCACTATTATAAATATTAAGTGGTTAATGCTATTTAATAGAAATAATAGTTATTTACAGTGACAATCGTACGTAACCAGTAAATACAAAATTCAAATGTATTTATTGTCAAAGCAAATGGGACATAACAAATTCTGATCGTGTAATAACACAGTTTCTTTGTTGTATGTTTTTGCCTGTTAATGACAGAATCCTTCCATTTTGACTGGGCACTTTAAATAAATCTTGTTTTAGTTACTGTGATTCTCTGGCCTTCATGGTTTTAGCGGTGAAGGTAGCGATATCAGAATACACAAACTGAAACACGCACAAGGTCACATCGAGCAAACACACACAAGGTCACGATCCAGTAAAATTCCGTGCCGTTATAAAAAGGCATGCTCATCAGTCATTACGTAACGTCTTTCTAATTTATCTGCAGCCTAAGAAATTCAACGGCAAGCACTCGATTTTACTCAGATTAATTTTATTGAAAGCTTTAATACGGCAACAATTGTAAGTACCTGACTTTCAGACCTTGTGTCAAAATGACTACGTAGAATTTACTTCCAGGCCCACATTAGGCCTTACAGCGGTGTGTTGAGCCTCAAGAATGTGTTAAATACATAGTTTTGGCTCACATAAAGGTTAATTTAACTTTCATTTAATATATCTGTGATTTATTTAACGACAAGCTTAGTGTGTCATGCCAGGAGGGCACATGATTTACAAAATAATAAATTTTTACGCTTATTTGGAATGATAAATGTTTAGCATTTGAGGTTTTCATGGCGTTGAGTCTGAAGATTGTTCTTAAAATTATTCATTGTCAGGACTTTTTCCATCGTCTGTTCTTTAAAACCACGACGTTTCGGAGGCTGGTTCTGTCTCCGTCTTCAGGTGAGAGGTACCTACTCTGTTGGATCCCTTAGATAGGGCTAGTCTCTGTCACTGGACGTTTTACACTTAAAATTATTCATTGTCAGGACTTTTTCCATCGTCTGTTCTTTAAAACCACGACGTTTCGGAGGCTGGTTCTGTCTCCGTCTTCAGGTGAGAGGTACCTACTCTGTTGGATCCCTTAGATAGGGCTAGTCTCTGTCACTGGACGTTTTACACTTAAAATTATTCATTGTCAGGACTTTTTCCATCGTCTGTTCTTTAAAACCACGACGTTTCGGAGGCTGGTTCTGTCTCCGTCTTCAGGTGAGAGGTACCTACTCTGTTGGATCCCTTAGATAGGGCTAGTCTCTGTCACTGGACGTTTTACACTTAAAATTATTCATTGTCAGGACTTTTTCCATCGTCTGTTCTTTAAAACCACGACGTTTTGGAGGCTGGTTCTGTCTCCGTCTTCAGGTGAGAGGTACCTACTCTGTTGGATCCCTTAGATAGAGCTAGTCCAGTGACAGAGACTAGCTCTATCTATCTATTGATTCAGTGTTTAGGCACTGCAAAAGTTTGTAGTTCATGTTACTACTCAGTCATTTGGCCGTGTTTATAATTGCGTTATTCTTCTATTACTATGTTAAAGGGCTGAAATTACTATTATTCCTTAAAATATTTTGGCAAGAATATTATAGAAATAGGCCTTTGTTGTGGTCATATGGATTTGATTACGTCGCCTTATGACAATTGTGACGTGGCAGAATATATTTTGGTTTTAGAATCTAAGATACATTCCGAGTTTATTTAATAGAATGTCATCATCATTAACGTCTACTTATACTTGATTCATGATCCGTAAATGACTTGTGTAACAATTAATTATGTCTGTTAATTATTTTATGTGTAACGACAATATTTCAATAGAAGAGAAGTAAAATCATCTTTATGCCATTAATTGAACTACAAAATGGACAAATTTCTATTGAAAGAGGGACTGCTTTGTCGATATACAGATTCCTCTTTTTATTTGGGAAAGAAATTATAATTGTTTTGCCTTTTATTGATTCGGCCTGAAAGAAAAAAGAAGGCACATAAGTCCGGAGATTTAGATGTAATATTTATTTAGTTCTCGTATTGTATAACAAGGTCGCGCTGACTGCTGAAGTTACGCAAGGTCGAATGAGATGTGAGAAACATGACTTGCAAAGTTTATAAAATCTGGGCTGAACAACGTGATAAACGTTTTTTTAAAAAAGAACCTTAGTTTATGTAGGACATTAGGGAAATTCGGATCTGATTTGTGTCTGGGAGGTTTACGATTTCATAACTGACGGAATGTCAGCTTTTTTGACTGAGGTTTCTTTTAATTCCAGGCGGGATATAACCTTAAACGTTAACTTTAACGATGTAACAGTCCACAGCGTCGTGAAATACCCAAATTAATAAAATAAACATTTTGTGCGTTAAATCATGGCTTTTGTTGATCAATTTTTCAACCGCTCTCCAAAATACAGTGTGTTTATGTTTTTTTCAAAGCTTAAACTCTATAGCGTCGGATGATAGGACGATTAATCATAACAAAGATTAAAGCAAAGCTGTTCCGTTACACGCCACGAAGGCGCTTGGAGGGAGAGCAGGTGTAGTTCGTACTCTTTCTTAATCTCGGCGCTAGATGGGGTGAGTGGTCAGCATCACACCCCGGCGTCGCCTTTCCCCCGGGAAAGGACCCTGGTACCTATTGGATAGGAGGCTGGGTTGGTCCCAGAACCGGTCTGGACGCAGAGGCTAGAGTAAAAATCCTCTGTCTCTGTTGGGGATATCTTAATAAATTTGAAATGGCATGGAAGAACGCGGTCGTGGCCAAATTTAATGTCATGTCACAGAATTTAGATTGAGGAGCTGAGAAAAACTACGAAAAACCCGGTCTTAATAGGGCCAAGGTTTAAACCCGGTGCCTCCCGAATACGAAGAAGCAATGCTAAAGCCACAAGTGTGTAACGTGGTGACAAAAATCACGAAAACAATCAAAACAATGGAGAAGAGGCGGTCTCTTCCGGAGCAAAACCAGTGTTTCTGCAGTAAAGCCCTGTAATCGCGTTGTGGTACATCCCAGCTCTTTGTTCATGATGCACATTACACAGATTGATAAAAAAAAGTCACGCAACCCATTACTGACACTTGTACGATTTGTCAAAAAGTAAACTGCATTCAAATCAGAATACAAAGAATCGTCATTTTCAGCGTTGGAAACGTCCACCCAATATGACGTAACTTGTGTAGTCACAGCAACATTTCTTTTTTTAATAAATCCTGACTGACATTACGTAAATTTTCGATCACTGTGTGACATGATACTGGTACGTCATTATTGAAACAAGTGATAAAAATAGATTTTACAGAAATAAATTTAAATTAAATTCGCCCTGATACCAAGTTTCACAGAATTATGTACAGTGGTTGCCATAATGTGCTAATTTTAAGTAATACTGGAGTTTATAATCGCTTGTCAGGTCTATACACCGACAAACTAAAGCTCTCTGACACATACGAACTTCGCTGACTTTCTCCTCAATTTCTTGGTTTATTTGGAACAGCTGAGAAAATATTTACTCCATTTTGAAGTCTTTCGCTTTCCGAGGTTACAGCGGGCAAACAGGCCTGCGGGAGGCAGGTCAGTGGCCAAGATAAGTCAAACAGTCACTAGTAACAACACATCAGGAAGTGGATCTTTGGATCAAGGGCAGCAACGAGCCTTGTCGAAGTGAGAGTGGGGGATATTACACATTCCACTCTCACTCAACTTTCAAGTTCCCATCGCAGCATGATTGATATTTTTCGTGATGGGTGGAGTCCAGCATTCGTGTTCAAAAACCTAGAAACCTAGAAATGCCATTAAATTCGTTTACAATACAAGAAGGAAGTAAAAGCTAAAACTCATAACTCAAGTTTCATACAAGAGAAATGTTTAGACCTACTTAACTAAATAATTTATTAAGCTTTTAAAGCACAATGTCGACTACATCTACCAACTGTTAAACGTTTTATAAGTCTGTATTTTGCCCTTCGAATGTATTATCGGGTTCATGTCATTCTGAGAATAAACAGTGATTATTTTACTGAACAACGTTGACTAACTGATGTACTGTAACTATACAAACGAACTTCGTGCTTCGAAGGGTTAACAAAATGAAATTAATGTGAAGTCGACTGGAAGTCACTGAATGAAAGATCATTTTTTGACTGTAGAAACACAAAATTACACTAAATTAATCAAGTACCTGACTCAGATTAGGAACGAAAGTAAAAAGCACTGAATTAAACTTAATTATTGTCCTTGAATTACATTTAATTTTGTCAGATCAGTAGACCTTCACTGATTAAATAACTGTTTTAACAAAAATAAATTACAATAAAACAGACAAAATTGAACTTAATCAACCAAATCTCTTACTAACGCGTTCATACTTAATTCCGATAGTTCAGCACCTTATCACGTACGTTGTCCTATGCCAGATCATCTACTCAACACTTTCTGCAGAGGTGCAATATAATTGTATTCGCGTCTTCACTTTACTTTTATCTGCATTTCCAACCCATTGTAATCTGATACACAAATGGATTAACACCAGACTAATACTGTATGTAAAATAGGTAGCTACTTACTGCTTAAGATCACGTATTTCTAACCTCCTTCTATTCTATATTTAACCGCCAAGTTAGCTGATTTTATGATTTCCCGTCCCAAAATGTGGAGTTTATGATTTGTTACTTCAAATCTTGACAGGTTTTTCAGTTAAGTTTAATCAGTGTTACCATTTTCAGGAAGCTTAATGTGGGATTTCCCTCTGGAGGCAGGACTTTTCGTGTCTCAAAATATGTAAAATTAAAACTAACAAAAAAAAAAATACACGAATTTTACATGACAAATCCGTTGGGGGGATCTTTAAGGACTCCAAAGTCCTTGTTGATATCGAAACTTTCCACGTTAGAAATGACTCACAAGTCCAACGTCTATATGATGTAAATATAGGCTTACTGCAACGTTGGTTGCATTACGACACTGTCAACTTCTAAAACTATGCAAAGACAAATGAAACATGGTTAGATGATTGTGAATGTTGTTTGTGAAAGAATTGATCTATGTTAAGAAATATTGCATTATTACTTAAAATCTCATCTGGGTTCTTCCCAAATTTCAGTCAGTCGGTTTACCGCAATGGCAGTCAAGTACGCAGTGAAACAAGAAATCTGCAAGAGCGTTTCTTTTTACATGATGTTTGATTTTTAGATTATTTATATATTATATAACCTACAGTGTCTAATGAAGTAGGATGATTGTCATGATTTGTCAGGTAAGGATTTTGCAAGATGCTGACGTAACCTGTTACAGGGCACTATCTCGGGTTTATCCACGCGACTGAGAAAATCTAGAATCGCAAGAGACCTGTCGAGTTTTGAACCGAGTACTTCCTGATCACTGGTCTCGAGGCTTTAGAAATTTGAAGGGGTAAGGTTGTCATCTGGGTATAAAGCATCTTATGTGTGCTGTTGAAATTTGTACATGCATTAACGCTTTCACACCCATAGACACATGTTAATAGTCAGACAATCAAGAAATATATTAGTAATAAAGACGAAATGACAAACTAAATTTTGATTTCTTTTTTGCAACAAGACGCCAATACTGGGCAAAAATTTTCATTGTTGTTCTCTGGAAGTTGTCGGAAACCATGAGACTTTACCTGCCAGTTCTGATGAGCAATATAACTTATCTTATCGGAAGTGAAAATATTCTGCAAGCATTTCTACATACGAGATAAGTTACAAAATTCGTAGAGCAGTGCGTAACTTATGGCAAGGCCATTAGTATGATAAGATTCTTTTTTCATCCACGTTAACTCAGGAGATAGGTCTCTGACAGAAGTGGTAAGATTTACGGTTATGAATTGTTGCTTATTTCGTAACTGTGTAAAAGCAGAGCACAGAGCGACACTGTATTGTTACCAGTACTTATTGGAGTACTTGGGTTCAAATCCTGTTCCGGAGTACCTAGTCTTTTTCTGGGACAGTATTAAATTCTTCTTCTTCTTCGAAATAGTTTCAAATTCACAATTCAGAATTATACGTACTACCATTTGACGATATCTAACATTTTGTAGGTGACTGTATCGTTTAATAAGCCAATAATTAATTACTGAAATCTTTTCTTTTAACCTCTTTTTACCCGTAGGTGTCGAGGTATTACTGAAATCTAAGAGACGCAAAAACGTAAATGAACTAAGAAACCGACAGATATTTTTCTGGAGAATCTCTGTTCCTGCTTCCTTTATGTGGAGCACAAAACTGTCATTAAATTTGCCTTTCCTAAAAGTCGGATTCGCGGTCTCCTGAGGGGCATGACATCTATCGGCGAGCTAATTGCCTAAACACAATTCATGTAAGTTTCTAAGAAAAGACCACATAACATTACATTAAAAACATATAATTTAACAGTGTTTATTAGTAATTATTTTGTTAAAACAGCTGAATCACATATTAAGATTGAGTGGGCGAGAATACAACTTTTTTTATTAACGTCAATGAAGCCTTAGACGAAAATAATTTTGGAACCACTGATACATTTCACAATTTGTAGGCCTTTTGTGGAAACACCTACTACTATGAAAACGTCAGACGTCTAGAACTGCATGACTCAACGCCATGCGCCATAAGATTTTCCCGAAGTGCTCTAAAA
>NW_019060341.1:69761-81007 GCF_000696155.1 Zootermopsis nevadensis | reverse complement strand
AGGTGATTGCTGCCTCCATTATCAGGGTGATAATGATCGCCCTGATAATGTCGATAAACTTCTGCCAGATTACACGGCTCAAAACACAGAAGACAGTTATGAAAACCTCAAATCTAACCTAGATTTTGAAGGAGTTCATGAAATGAAACGTTTCAGGGACTGAAGTCTGAATGCTGAAGGACACCACGGATACTTCAATATGAAGAGATCACGGCCGGTATGTGCATATTACTGTATTACTCATCGCCCTGATGATGGAGGCAGCAAGGGCCTCTGAAACGTTGATAAACTTCTACCAGACCACGCGGCGTTACAACCCAGAAGGCGGCCATCTCTGTTCTCACCGCTGTGAAAACCTCAATTATTACCTGCATGAGTCAGCTGAATTTATTTTCGATGAAAAAGTAACGATTTTAATGTCACTGAAAATATTTTTGGGTTGGCTTCATCGGGCGACTGGCTAGATTATGCCCCGTCAGTGTACCTCCTCTTGGCCAATGGATACGGAGGTTAGTTGGGCCCCACTGTCGGTCGGAACACTGGCGAGTATGAAAATTACTGCCTGCGGTAATATTGCGCCGTGTAGTCTATTAGAATATCGGTTCCACTTATGGTACCAGTGATGCATTTCAGGGGTTCCATAAAGCCTCATTCGAATAATTACAGTATTAATTACACACGAACTGTGAAATTGTGTCACAAAGGAGGTTTTAGGCTTTCAGTGAAACTAAATACCTATAAAGAAGAGTGTCTCTCGTTTTTATGATTTCCAAGCTACTTTTCGATGTGATACCAGACTTTTCGTTGACTTCATCGGGGCTAACACGCACAACAACTTTAAGAACTCCTGTCGTAGGAGTTCAGCGACGTTTCAGAGGTTTTTACTGTCTTCATCATGTGTGTGATGATTCATAAATTATATTTAAATTTCTCTCGTTAAATATGGATAAGAAAAATCAAAAGAGTGAATTAAATTTTTACAAATTTTGTTTTCACTAAATTAAACTCGCATGGATAAGCTGAAAGGGAAGGGCACCGATACTTTACGTTTACCGACAATGCATTCTATTTACTTACATAATCTAACTACTGTAATTTCTGTTAACACTGATTAACTCAGTTACAAGCACAGTACAGTACAACCCCTCTATAACGCGGTTCGCTATACCGCGGTTCCAAATATAACGCGGGTACCTCATGTCCCCCATAGTTCAGCAAAAAAAGAGAAAAAAAGTTCATCAATTATCCTTCACACAGAACTAAAAATTATATTAAAATGCAAACGAAATTAATTATTTATTACTTTTTCCGTAAAATCAATCGTAACATAGTAAAATAAGTATGTATACTCTTAATTGGCGATAGTCTATCAATACTGTACGTACCGTACAGTACGTCCAGTACTGTACCGATTTTTCTAATGCACTCCCGTAATAACGCGGGTTTACCACTGTCCCCCGCGACCCGCATTGTAGTGGGGTTGAACTGTACTGACAAAGTTAGAACTGTACCAGCAATATTTACTGTAGTCCAGTGAAGGGTTCAATGTCTCACACCCTCAACCATAAACTAATCCTCAGGTAGAAGGCATTCATCAGTCAGAAATTCAAAACAACAAAATACTAACTGTAAATGTTTCCCATAAAAGCATTGAAGCTAAGTGCATGAACCTGTCCAACTTACAACAAAAGGGGTGTTCAAGTTCCAGGATAGAGGGGTGTCCAAGATATAGGGTGTTGTGGACATGTAAAATTATAGGATATTCGCCGGTTCCAATTAAAAGTGTCCAATATATAGGGGTGTCCAACTAGAGGGGTTTTACTGTACTTAGATCGCTGTAAGAGACATTTAATCTCGCCATATTTTGTTCAAATCAATTCGAGTTGTATTAAATAAGTGGGGTACACGCACACCAACACTAAATCTGCAAGACAATTTTGAGTGTATTATTGCAATACAAAGTTCAACTGATATTATTTACAACTTCAGCTTTCGGTGATGAACCGCGTCGAATGCCGAAAATTACCCAACGTTTCGGCGAACATTAAAATTACCATCTTCAGGGTGAATTATGTACTGTACACTAAATTTTACTCTGGGCTCAATCTAGTCCCTATCTGGTGCATAGCAAAGCTTAGTGTTTGGTTTAAAGACGGCCGGAACTTCAACTACTGCTCAGCTTATGTATGTATGTGTTAACCTTCGCGGCTATGACACGCAGCTCAGGCTTACAGACAGAGTGATTTACACGCAGGTGTGATACTGCAAATTCAAATTCTGTAATTAACAGCTCAATTTCGATTTTACTGCGCTAACGAGACACAGCCGTGATAACACTCTAATGAGGATATATTTGGTGTTAATGATTCGAGGTCAACAATAGATAGACAGCGGGTATGATAAGCTTTATCATAATATTTGGGCTCGATGTAAGACAGTCTAAAAGCTATCCTCATTTCCAGAGGACCCTAAAACAGCGCTTGAAGTAGACTCTACTAGGTTGGTTTTACGGGATTATTCTCAGATCAGGTGCCGTACCTTTTATTAATTCTGAATTAGCAGAATTATAACAGAATTGTAACAGACCTGAAAATTATTTTCCGTTCCTGACAGATTTGAGTGTAATGCATTTTCCATTTATTTTGTATTTATATTTTCCATCTGTATTTTGTTCTTATTTTAAATATCCATTCTCCTTTCTTCTTCTACATTTGTTAATTTCTTTATTTTTTCCAGTAGCCTATCGAATGATTATGAACGTATTTTATCTGCTGTCAGAATTAATTCTTAGTCATTTGTGACCAGAATATTCGTTCTCATATAAATTACATGGAGTACAAGAATATCAATAAGGGTAGAAGGAAAACCACTCAAGATTTGAACCCCGTTAAATCCCACAACCTAAAAGTGTACAGAGTGACCTCTACACCAACATATGACCATAAGTATATATATATTTTTTTCAATATCATTTTCAGACTACAGGTATCGTAAAAATATAAACGTATCTCTAATACATAATTTAATTTAAAAATGTAATAGATTCTTACCTCTTTTATCGTTTTGTCAACAAAACAGACAAGAGATCTGCAATCTGATAATCATATTTTCCACAACTTTCACAAAATACGTGTAAAGACGTTTCAAACGTTTCTGTCCTATACTGATTCAGATGTTTATCGTAAACTAACTGTTTACAAAACATCATAGATTCAGAGGGCCTTGACTTTGTTTTACAAACTGATCAATAAATAATATGCACAGCCTACGATATATGTCGAAATATATGTTTGTTGCTTGGTTGGTTGGCGATCATTTGTAATATCACTATTATCAGGTATTATAACCTCAAATGTTGAAGAATTTAAAAGTCGTGTAAGAAACAATATATAAAGCTGCAATACAAATCAATAAAACCTTCTTTGGCAATCAACCGCGTCGACTGGTTACCGTAGTAAATCGACGTTTCGGAAACCAATTGACGCGGCTGATTGCCCAAGAAGATTTTATTGACTGTACTCGCCGCGAAAGTCTCAAATCCTGCAATATAAATATTCACTAGCTATTAAACCCGACGTTTAAACAAGATCTATCATTCTGGAAAATTATCGCAAAAATACATGATTCGTAATGACAAAGTTAATTGTAATTTTTATACTGTGTGCTGTTTTAAATAATCGAATAGAACTGCAGGGATTTAAACTTGCATGTACCACTGTAAACATGAACTACACAAGAAAATAATAAAGTCGATTCTAAAGGGTTCTGACGACAGGAGATTACAATTAAAATTATTTATTGTCTGGACTTTTTCCATCGTCTTTTTTAAAAGAAGAAAACCACGACGTTTCGGAGACTGGGTTCTGTCTCCGAAACGTCGTGATTTTCTTCTTTAAAAAGGGACGATGGCAAAAGTCCCGACAATGACTAATAAACAAATAAAGATAAGTATAATTGAAAGAAACAGAACAAGCAAAATGACAAACAGGCAAGTTTTTTCAATAAAAATATGGTTTTCAAAGAAATTTTATTGTAAAATTTAACCAAAAAAATTATTTTCTCTCATTCTATACGGGGTCCATGAATTGCCCATGAAATGGGTCCTGTTGTTACAATTTTCAATAAATATGTTTTTAAGTAGAGTACTTTAAATTTTCTGTTATTATTTACGTTTAATTTTCTGATACCCATAAAACGTGTAATTTCCTCATTCGTTGAGTTGTTTATAAAAAGTCTCAAGCACACTGGGGTTATGACATTTACAACAAGATAAAATGGAGTAGCAAAACACTGACGTGTCGTTATGGAACCATGAAGTACATCGTTATTTCAACTAATAAAATATCCACATGCGGCCTCTTGGCACCAGTTGCTTTATTTTATGGATTCTTTACACTGAGTGTACTTGCAACTTGAATGTCGGATTCGTGGCTTTCAATCTGTTTGTCAGCATATTTCTTAACCCCGAAACCACTGGACAGATTTCGATTAAATATAATATTATATTTCTACATTAAAAATATCGTTTTAGTTCCTATAGGTCAAATGTAACTCATTCATTACATAATGGTCAAATCGAACTTCATCGACGTATTAAAGAAACGCTCACCGTGAAACTTGTTTGTTCAAGATACAGAACATAAAACACTTTGTTATAAAACTCTTTTTTGAAACATGTTTCAATGGGACCTGTTTAGCCAAACACGAGGAAAATATCGTTCAAGTGAGTTTAATGTGAATGACATTGGATCTGCAGTGTAACAGAAGTGATCATTGGCGTTCATTTGTTTCTATTATATTCTTGAAGTAAGCTCGATTACAAAATGGAAGCCAGGCGAGACAGAAGTGACGTTTGAGATGGCGGAAGAAAACAGATATCGTACACATAATTGAATTAGATTTCGTTAAAAATGTGTATTTAAACGTTAAGTGAATTAATAACTGTAATGTTCTAACTGATATACTGGATGGTGAAGCATCAATCTGGGACGCTAACAGTCACTCAGCCAGTCAAGAAATTTGTAGACATTTTGGAATCTACCTACCTAGTTACATGTCCCAGTCAATCCATCCCGTTAAGGTTTAATTTAAATTTATCTCTCCCACTTATTCTACACGCCCGTGAAATATTCCTTAGTTATTTAAATATTTAATTGTAGACTAAGAATGACCTCATTTAAATTTGTGACGTTATTTCAAGACTATCAATCGTCATTTTATCAGAGACAAAATAGGAAAGATAAAATAAGAATAGATTTCTCTGGGTGTCAGTTTTCTAGGGGCAGCAATTTCTACTCTCGGACGCACGTGTAATGTAAGAGCTCTTGGATCGCTTTAGTGTGGGAAGTTAATGTATAACACGTGATAATGGGTGGCCTTGAAGCCAACCTCCACCCTCAAGGAACAATAATGTCCAGAGTTACGACACAGCTAATTATATCCAGAAAAGAAACAATCTTTTCTAGCGAAAGAGATGGAGTACTAGGAAAAAGTCTAGAGGATTATTCACGTGCTTTCAAGAATCATATGCATGTTCATATACGGCTGGTATGACTGTTTCAGTGTTCTGACTGTGTGTCAGCAGCAACGTACAAGCAGCGATGCCTGGTGTCTGCTATTTCATAACACGTTGAAAAATACGAGCTGTCTCAAAATGAGTCTCAGTCCTGAGACAAAGTAATGAAACCGTTACATTCTGAAAGATATCGAGCGGGGCTTTGGATCTTTATAGACCGAAATCGCATTCCAATTTACGTATTATAATCCTGATTCCGGAAACAATGTCCCTATAAATATCCCTAAGCAATTTGAATCAAAATTAATTTTACAATAAAACTACGCAGGTATTTTTTTTTACATTGCGAACTGCGTACAAAATTATATTTGATTAAATTTACGTGTTATTAATTTTTATCAGCATTACTGTCTTCCCATCACAATTATCCATCTAAAGTTTTCCTCTTTCGTTATTTTACAGTTGTTCATATAGTGAACCTGAAAATTAAAATATACGAAACAATAATCTTGCCTGTTGTTTTGTATGGGTGCAAAACGTGGTCTCTCCCTTTAAGAGAGGAACACAGATTGCAGGTGTTGAGGAGGATATTTGGGCGTAGGAGATAAGACGATGGGGTCTGGAGAAATCTGCATAATGACGAACTTAAAAATCTGTACTCCTCCCCCAATATTGTCAGGGTGATTAAGTCGAGAAGAATGAGATGGGCTGGGCATGTAGCGCGCATGCATGGGAAAAGACGTGTGCACCGGGTATTGGTTGGGAAACCTGAGGGGAAGAGACCGCTGGGGAGACCTAGACGTAGATGGGAGGATAATGTCAGACGGGATCTATGGGAGATAGGAGTTGAAGGAGACTGGACTTTGTTGACCCAGGACAGGGACCTGTGGAGGGCTTTGGTTAATTCGGTGATGAACCTTCGGGTTCGGTAAGCCATCTAGTTAGTCAGTTAGTTTATATGGTGCTGGTGTAAATATTCGATATTTTTATATTTCCTAAGTATGTTCTGTGTATTTATAATGATTTTGAAACTAAATATAATGTAGGCCGAGTCCTTCTTGAAAAGTTTCCTTATTCACAAAATTTTATAGAAACTAAAGAGTGGTTACCGTGTTCACAAGACCCTGCCATCGAACCTTAAACTGAGGTAGTTGAATCCTGTTCATATCTACCATAACATACAGCAGATCTACTATATTCTACTGTAGTATGCTGATCTAACTATCCTAAGCTACCCTTTCAGTTTTCATGCCGTTGTATTTTAGTTTTAAAAAAAATAATAATTGTGAATGCTTTCGTATGAACAGGCAGTAATCAGGGATGAATGTCAAACCGGTAAGAACTGGTTCAGACAGGACAGGAATTTTCATGCTGCTATATAGACTTTGCTCAAACACGTAATACAGCAAAACGAATTCAAGCCCTACGAATAGAAACTGTTTATCTCTGATGCTTTCAAGTTCGTGTCTTGTATAATAATTTAGTCAATAAATTTAACTTCCGTGCTTACTAACAGCTAGTTTATTTCAGTTTGTTTCTCTTTTGAAATTACTGTCCACCCACCATTCACATAATTTTCAGGTATTCTGGGAGACAACATTGGCTAGCCGTTATAAAACCAGGGCAAAGCTGACGAATAAAATTGTTCAATTACACAAATTTTTATAAAAATCTCAACGCTACTCAAATCCTACCTCTTACCTTCTTTATTTATTCATAGTTTTAAAGACGCTTTCCTTGTAGACCAAAACTGCACGGCGTCGAAACCCTAATTATCCAAGCAGGTCTGTCATAACTATTAGACGTTCCCAAGAAATCGGAACATCCCTAATAACTTACAGGAATACATATAGGAATAAAACAGTATATACAGTGTTAATTAGCCGCCACGGTGGTCTAGCGGTCATAACACTAGCCTTATAACCCTCAGGTCTCGGGTTCGATTCCCGGCGGTGCCCGAATTTATAACTTGTGTTGGGCAAGGCCGTGGTTTAGGCAACACGGAGTTTTCCTCCGGGGGTTCCCCGGTTTCTCCGTGGCATCCCAACAATTACTCCACTCACACACAGAAGAAGGCAATGGCAAACCACTTCTGGATCATCTGCCAAGAACGTATATAAACAGGTCCCAGTCCGAGAAAAGGATGGAAGGATCCTGTTCATATGGACCTGTCGTCAGACAGGACACTAAATAATAAAACAGTGTTAATTATGTGAGAATAAATGCATAATTCGTTCTAGTTTTGCTTCTTCAAAGTAGCAGGCGTCCAAATATGAATAGGACTTATTTATATTTAAATATGACAATTAATTCTTCTAAAGCCAAGTAAATTAGACATTTACGGGTGTTTTTATGAAATTTGGTGCTTAATCTGACGTCCGCTTTTATTCTGAAGTTCTTTATACATAGCTGCCACCAATATAAAACTGAAAACGGGATAAATCATTGCTAATCGATGCAGCTTTTAAACTTTCATAAAGCTGGAGATTTTACAAATACGGAACAACTTTTTCGTATCTTGTATGGAAAACCCTGTAACTCTTGGAGATGAGTCATGCAGTTACAGCCAGAGCCGGGAAATGACAGTTGCGTTCAACTTTATCAATAAACGCATTGTAGATATGACGCAGGACATCGCTGCGAAGCTAATGGTGATGGTGATTATCTTTCGATTTTCCAGCAGATTCGAAAGGAAGCGGCAATTTTTATTTGTTCAATATTATATTATCGTACGTTACATGATGGATGAAAACCGCAAAGGAATCTCACATGGACTACAAAGCTTGGTTTTAATTTTATAAGCCTTCCGTATGCTAGACCACACTGATAAGTTACTGGGGAAAACCTGCCTTTTATGAAAAGAAAAGGAATGGTGAATTATCCCGAAATAAAAGAGGTGGGAGGTTATCTAATTGCAAAACAATGGATGTTATGTCTTTTTCATTACTTTAAAGTGCCGCGCAAGTAAATAACTAGGAAGGTGCTACCTGTTCACTTACGATTGCACAGATATTTGTGGGTATCCGACGTAGTTCAGCTAGGAAAGTACAGGTAGCCCTCGATTTGCGCCAGTCGAATTTGCGCCGATTCAGAATAACGCCGATTTTGAAACAAGAAAATCAAAGAGTGAAAAAAGTATTATTATTTATAACGTTTTACAATGTTTCTCGTACTGATTCTTATACTAAATCTTAATTCTTACATCACTGATTTTTAATACAAATTATAAATACAGTCATCTCTGCAATTACATATGTTTCGTTAACGCGAATTTGCTCCAATGAGATCGATGAATCTGTAAAAGCTGTTTGTGAATTTCAAACTTTTGCATATACGAGTTTGCTCTTGTGCTACAACGAAGAGGAGCGTTATGGCATCCATGAGGCCCTATCGTGAAATTTTGAAAGAAAGAAAGAAGAAATCACGACAGTCTACACTACATGCCTTCTTTAAAAAAATATGACGATCCTCAACCAGGGACTTCGTCAGAGAACTAATCACGCCATCGCCGATTGTAAGTGCATAAAATATATTTTTTAAATTCCCTTTATTTTATTTACGTTATTTCAGAGCTTTAAATGCAATGTCATTATATTACTCGTCAATGTTTGGGTGCTGGGAACGCATGGCATTGATTTATATTATAAAAGAGTTCCAATTTACGCCGATTCTGATTACGCCGGCGTAAATCGAGGGCTACCTGTATACGAATACTGGCTGGGCGACTGGAATTTGATTCCCATCAAAGGCACACGCATTATCTCTTCATGACTACATCCAGACTGTCATTGGGTCAGATTAATTATCCTGTCCAGCGATCAATGGGGTCCTTTCAGAGGATAATAAAACCACATCTGAAGCTTGCCATTTGCCTCCACATAGTGTGAAAGTTGTGAATATATGTTACGAAGTACGAAATTAATCTACGAATAATTCATTTGTCAGTTTGCCTACTAGCAAAATACTGGGACTGAGGTATATGAATAAAAGTGATTCTTAGTTTATTAAACAATGCTTTTTCAACTGCAGATGATATTTAACATAAAATGAAACGTGAATGCGATCACTAATGAACAGGCTACTTCGAAAGGAAACAAGTTTTCGTTTCTTGGATTGTTTAACGACACTTTCTAAACTGCGTTGCGTATAGCGATGATGGGAGGATGATAGTCAAGAACTAGGAAGTATGTGAGAAAAGCTGCCGTGGCTGGAGTAAAAGCACGGATCTAAGACAGAAGAAGTGGGAAATTTAGAATATTACGTAATGAACACACTTGTTTGTTTAATTATCATGCACAGGTCAACTTGTAAGTACGCTGTTGGGACAGTTACCGTAAATGTAGAAATGTAGGTAGGACGCAGAGACAGAAATTCACACGAACAAAGATACTTCTTGGAAGACGACATTAAGATGGATATTATAAAATAATATATTATGACTGGATCGTATATGAAAGCGAAGTAGAATGTGTCCAGTGGCAGGTTTTTAGTTAACGACATTGAAACTTCAAAACGTGTCAGGACAAATTGTTTCCCGGCTGAGATTCGAACCGGATTTGTCACCTCTGACCCGATCTTCGCAGGCAAGGAGTTTGCACCATGTCTTTTGCATAGACTCGGAAATCAAGTGAGTTACGTGACGTCAGAAGGGCAAATCTGGTACTGCATGGCCTTACAAACAACCTTGCAGGACTCGTAACGGTGTTTTAAGGCGCAAGAGTGCATCACGACGCTAGAAAGTGAAGGGTTAAGGACGATGTAGCTGTAAAATTAAGTAATAGTTTCTAGCACTTGATTCCGGGTCACACTTCACCTCAATGAGATGTTTTATGTTCCGGAAGTGAACGTTCGCCAGTCGTCCTTCTACGTATCAGCTCCATAGTTACAATTGTGAATTATTGTTCACAATGACGGACAGAATATGCAAACTGAAGTTTATTTTTTTCACTTGATTGATGATGAACTAGTGTTAACGATAGGTTGTCGGAGATAGCATTGTGGATTGCGTCGGCATATTTAAACCGTCCTTAAGGGTGCGCATCTGTAAGAAAACTAAGGATTCAGAGAAAAACGGAGGGCAGACCGGCCTGACGAAACGTCGGCCTATTAACTAAACAAAGTCTCTATAGGAGTTTGCATTAAATATCTTCGAACGTCGCGATCGATTGGTTAACACTCCTGCTTTTTATTCGGGATATCCCATGTTTAAATTTCTGCCCGGAAACCCACTTTTAACTGAGACTCTCCATGGCTCTCCTCCGTCCCTGTAGGCAAATGCGGAGATAGTAATTTAAATCAGGCCACTACCACTACCTCTTATATCTTTTCCAATTTATCAATCACTAATCATCTATTTTTATACGCTATGTAGTCTCAGCTGCTGACAGCGTCGTTAAATAAGACAAATGCAAAATGCTTTAACACGTCGAGTCTGGCGGATTCCCACGAAATAATAGGAGGTGCGATCGGAAACTTTCCAGACTGCGCCTATAAAAACCCGTACACTTATCTCAGGTATTAAATTCATCCATCACCCTCGAAGTAGTTCCCCTGGGAGTGAACACAACGATCCCAGCGCCGCTGCCAAGCCTGGAAGCATCACTGGAAATCTTTCTTTGTCAGCCTGTCAAGCACCATCTGCGATTCTGCCTGAATCTCTTCTATCGTCTCAAATCTAATTCCCTTTAGCTGAAATTTCATCTTTGGGAAGAGGAAGAAGTCACACAGAGCT
>NW_019060341.1:52767-66530 GCF_000696155.1 Zootermopsis nevadensis | reverse complement strand
TTCTGAATCACTCTCAACCTATGTCCTTCCCCTTAAAGTTAGACCCCAAGTTTAACAACCGTACAAACCCGTAAAATTAGACAGGAGAGGAGAAGACGAAACAGAAAGTTACCAAGCGGATGGCAAGTACTTAATAACTGGGTTAAATTATGTACCAGGAACACGAAAAGTTTCTGTCTGCTTGGATACAGTTCTCAAGAGGCAGGCACGCAAAGTCGGTGAGACATTGCTACCAACTGAAAGCACATGTAGACAATTTTATACCTCGCATTTATTCTAAATGCTTTTAAACACTCGTGTATCCGAAAAGATGTAAAGAATTCCGCATAATGGAGGTTAATCTTGACCCTCAGCGAAGGATGTTTGAGTTCTTGCCAGTAGTGGCAATGATTCTGAAAAAGAAACAAAGATGCGTGCTCTTCTCAGCTTGTAGCAATTTATTGTAGACTGCTGAAACTAGAAGTTGATATTACGAAACCTAGTCTGCTGTTTCTGCAAGGTGCAAATACTTAGAGGGAACTACAAGAACATACAGTTAACTAGCAAACACGGTATTCAGGACGGCTATAATCGAAACCCCGATTGACCAGCCCGAAGCCAGTACTAACTTAACTACCTAGTTCACTAATAGACATCAGCACATAGCATTGACAGACGCTTGAAATTGATATAAAAAACCCGAACATGAACGTTCACGACTTTCATATTTGAGATTTTAGTCAATCAAACGCTCTTAAGTTGGCAGCAAATATACGTCTCTGGTTTCGACCCAGTGTGACATCAAATGGATATGGGATTCTATTTACAGCTGTATTTGGGAGGTTCAGAGATCAAATCTCGGCCCAAGGGCCGGATATTCTGACTGCGTTTTTTTTTCTTTCAGTTTTTAAGTTTTCCCCAAGTCGCAAATACGGGGATAGTATCTTAAATTATGCCACAAACACATCCACATACTTTCCAGTCCTCCATTTATTAATCATTTTTATCATTCGACGCTAGCCTATATAATGCGATCTACTGACAATATCGTAAAATACACCTCAAATAAAATACAACTGCAAAGCTGAGTACTCACCTCCACCTAAAGCCGAGCATACGATTATGTGCCATGAGTCTTCGTGAGGTGGTGCTTAAACAGACGGACAATATAACCTAACCACTGTGGCACTCCTCGCCCTTGACTTTCTATCAGTTTAGCCGTTTAGTGGATAATGACAACGTAAGGGGCAATATTAAAATAACTATATAGAGGAAATAAAGTGTTACAAATTATATAAACACAAAAAATAAATTTTTCAATTTTTGAAAGCAGCTCTAATGGACGGCCGCCGCCACTGCCTAACCCTTTAATGGGTGAGTTCAAAGCAATTCTTAATAATGTAACAGTTGAACTAAGTTCAGTCAGTACAGCGACAAAGCTACGGGCATCATGACCGGAGATGATTCCCGACAGGGGGAGGATTTCCCTTTGCCACAACATCCAGACCGGCTCTGGGGTCCACCCAGACTCTTTTCCAATGGGTACCGGGATCCATTCCTTGGGTTTAAAGCGGAAAAAGCGTGAAGCTAATAATTCACTACCATCCAGTGGCGAGGCAAATAATGCGTAGATTTACAGCAGAATTTTCCTGTGTAATTTTGTCACTGAATTCATATCGGCATCATTCTGGCTTCCATGCACAAAATCACAGTTGGCAAATGTGTGTTATTTTGTGGGAAGCTGAGAATGATTTATAATTGCTTCAAATATTAAGTATAGTTTTATTTAGGAAGAGTCCCGCGCCGTAACCTCGCGGTCTGAGGCATCATGCTTCGGACCGGCGATACGGAATGCGCGCTGGTTCGAGTCTCGGGGGAGAAGAAATTTTCTCATGAGATTTTCGACCAGTGTATGGGACCGATGCCAACCCAGCATCGTGAGGAAATTGGGGAGCTACAATGAGTAGTGTAATCCGGTCATGAAAACTAGCAATGACTGGGGGTTCGTCGTGCTGACCACACGTCACCCTATATCTGGTTGGATGATCGTTCGCCTCTGCTTAGGCATGTGAACGTGAGGCCAGCAGTCAAGCCACGGATTTAATTTATTTAGGAAGAACTGTTTTTTATCGAAAGTGCTTTCTTCATTCTACGTACGTACACCATTCTCTCTCAAAACTTGCATGAGCACAGGGTTTTCAAAAACGTTTAAAAACAGTATAAAAACGAAACATGTTCTACTAGAAACGTTCTTTCCTTTTGTCACAATGCCAGTTTGAATTTAACATTACAACAGAATCTTGGTTAAATTTGGCAGTTGTTACACCCACTACGACCTCTGTTGAAGCCTAACACCTACTCCATGTCTTCTTAATCTTTCCCACATATGGGTCACATTCACGCTTGCTTATCGTTTGGTGGGCCCCAGCCTTATAAATTAAGACAATTTATGATAATTCATTGCAGTTCATTAAACGTACTCCTACAGCTGACCTACCATTGCAGACAGGTTCGCAAACATATCAGTTTTCTTCTACAAAATCCCCCATTAGTGAGATATTTTACATTTCTTATGATTAATGTTAAATACCTGGTTTAATTTCTGTTGTTATTTTTCTTATGCATTCCTCTAAGCGTTTCTCAGTTCCATGCATCTTCATTCTTGTTATAAAGAAGTTCATTAGGTTTAAACATTTCTCACGGAGAGAGTTACTGGGAAAAACCAATTAAATTAAATGTTTTCTTATATTACGTAACTATTTTCCATATGGTATGACCAAATATTATACAAAATAGTCGCGGGCCGCATAATAATACCCCTATGCCCCTTTATTTTCGTGTTACTAGGAATTGTTATTTCATAGTTAAAATTCTGTCTTTCATCCCACCAGTGTCCATGATCTTCAATATTTTCCGGAACGAAGACTACGAAATTTTATTTGGCATTGACCTGCCAAAAGTCTTGGCATGCCGCCACTGTAGTGATATATTCTTTGGTTGCGTACCAACCAGTATCGTGGTCATCTTAGACTGCAAAAACGTTGGCTGCGTACCCAATTCAATTATACTTTAATTTGTCACTGGGCACTTCACGACCTGGCCGCAAAATCTTCTCGAAAATGTAGTGCAAAGTGGCCACGTGTCGACAATTTTGCTCGTACATAGCTCAAAGTTAACTGAAATAAGTTTAAATCTGTTAAAACGGCGATCGAGGGATTCCCCAGGGAAAAAAAGCAACCGTGTTATCCAAGATAACCGCGGTAATCGAAGTGGTCATAATAACCGAGGTCATGTGTACTTCCACACTGATATATAACGACGCACAGAAATGCTTGTGTAAGTCTTCAAGTGAAGGAATGGTAATTGTTCAATTTGAAACCAAAATGGAATGTGTCGATAAATTATAATAAAACTCCCCTTTATCAAATTTCTTAAAAAAATAATTCAACTGGCCTAGAGTTGTTTCCTGCGGACTGACAGATATGGCGAATTTGATAGGCTAATTCTTCCAACTTTTCGTTGCACACGCGCCTAAAGACGAATTTAACTCTATTTTGTGTCATAAGTGTAAATCACGTATCGATCCCTAAATACATTAAAGAAATATGTAATTGTTGAGACATGCACTTTCTTGGATTCGAACCAAGATCGTATGGGTGATTTTGAAGTTAAATTGCCTGCATGAATCCGAGACGAATAAGAGGGAGATAGAAAGAAGAAACATCAGAAATAAATACAGAATCCATAGTTGATTTGCAGTTCAAGGAAATATTTTGAACGCCTCACGAAGCATATTGATAAAAAATGTAAGAGACGGATTACGTTAGAGAACAAGCAATATTAAGCGAACTGCATGGACTTCACATTATCAAAAAATCTTTAATTTCTTAGTAAAAAAACAACGCAGATAAACAAATATCTGCATATATTTTACACAGGCACTTCATTAATGAATGCCGTATCATGGTTTTTAGTATATTTTTAACAGACCTCCTTAATATTCAAATACAGAATTATTCTTATCTTTTGGCCGAATTGATCAAAGTCAGCCAGGGAGGCTAATTAAAATGAAACCTCTAGCAGAATTCGTGCAGGTAAAACATTTGTCTGATACAATTCCTATTCAGAATGACATGAAAGAGGGAGATTCTCTATCGCCGCTGCTTTTGAATTTTGATTCAGAATATGCCATCAGAAAAGTTCAAGAAAATCAGGGCAGTTTGTAATTGAATGGGACACGTCAGCTTTTGGTCTATGCTGATGATATTAATCTGTTTGGTGATAACATAATACTATAAAAGCAAACACAGAAACACTCCTAAGAGCTAGTAGGGAGGTTGGGCTAGAAATAAATGCAGAAAAGACTAAATATATTATCATGTCTCGGAATCAGAATTTAGGACGGAACCAGAATATAAGCATGGCAAATGAATCGTTCGAAAATATGACAAAATTCAAGTACTTGGGGGCGACACTAAAAAGTCAGAATGACGTTCATAACGAAATCAAGATCAGATTAAATTTAGTCCAAAATCTTTTGTCCTCTCGTCTCATATAAAAAAAGGAATTTTAAAATATGTGAAAGTGTGATTTTGCCAGTTGTGCTGTATGGGTGCGAAACTTGGTCTCTCACTTCGAGCGTCTTTGAGAACAGACTGCTAAGGACGAAATTTGGGCCTAAAAAGGAGGGAGACGGATCATGGGGAAAATTGCATAATGATTAGCCTCACAGCCTGTATTCCGTACCTGATATTTTTAGGATAAATAAATCGAGGGGTTTAAGTTGGGCGGGACATGCAGAACGCATGGGGGGAGGGGTACTTACAGGGTATAGGTTGGGAGGCTTGAATGGAGGAGATCTCTGGGAAGACCTAGGTGTAGATGGGAGGATAACGTTAAGATGGACCTTTCGGAGACAGGACTCGATAGAGCGAAATGGATGCAGTTAACTCAGGACAGAGTCCGGTAGCGTGCTTTTGTGAACACGGTGATAAACCTTCGAGTTCCATAAAGAAAGTGGGCTATTCTTTGACAAATCGAGTACACAATCGACTTTTCAAACATGATCTTTCACCATAGTTCGCGTGGGTAGATTTTTTTAAATTCGGGTTGCAAAGAAGCACGTGACATGACAGAGATCTAGGATACATTTTACGTCTTAAAAGCAGGTATGGTCTCCTAGCAACCAGGCCGTACAAGACAACATGGATGGCAGGAAGGAAACTGAGGCGGCGGAAGGATTTCATGTAGTCGTAAGAGATTACTGATCTCAGCCGAAGTCATGACGACGGAAGAGTTATTGTAACAGGTCTTCTTTTACAGCGCAACGTTTTCCGGACACATTTCGTAATTTGTTTGTTGTCCTCGGCTAACACTTCACGGCCACGTGTACACATATAATCAAACCATTATATAAGGAGTCTCTTTTCTGACATTGGGCTGTCTATAAATACACAGCCTGTTTTCGGATTTGCAAACCTTTTGGCGGAAAGCCATTAGTCTGAGCAATAGTTTACCACTGGAAGTAACATCCAACACCGTACTGGCTGACCCTGAGACATAACCTCCAAACTGGCACGGAGACGTTATACAATGGCAAGAATCCTAGTAATCTTTAAACAATTTCTAAGGATCTTGTCGGCTTTTCAAAAGATTTGCAATAAAGCCAAAAAAGGGGCATCAGACAAAAATTAAAAGACGTGCTCTTTGATTTATGTATCAGAATTAAGTGATACAGCCAACATTGTGGGCAACTTTCAGAAAGGCGAGTCTTTGGTTACTGAATGTCGCTGTACCAGCTGGAAAGCTTATACAGCAGCGAATTGGGAGAGAAGGTGATTAAGAATGGTGAACTGGTAAGGATTTGAAAATAATGTGGCGGTGGTCGGTGAAAAATTAGACTACTATTCCGGTATTCACCTTTAGGAGACTGAGGAAAATCACAAATAACCAGGATAACCGGTAAACCGGAGGAGATATGAAGCAGATAAGTAAGGAATACAAGTGTTACCGACACAGGTTTTAAGGTTTTGCTGGTGCAGGAATTTGAGCGTTACCGTTGTAAGGAAGAAGTGAATAATTTAGACGTAGACCTGTTACATAACGCATTTTTGAACTTGGTGTAAAAAAGAGTGAATCCTAGGATAATCCGATGGGCTGAGTATTTAGATGGGATGGAGGAGAGAGAATTAATTACCGAATTTTTATGCAAAACACATTAGGAAACGACCACTGGACCACTAAGAAAATTATGTAGTAATTGACATTAAGCAAGACATTAGAAAATTTGTAAGAATGAGGCAGGTGGAAAAGAACGTGTTCCTAATACAGTTTATATAACATTTGGATTTCGCTACCATATTCAGTGTTGGTTCTGTATTCTTTTATACTTGTACACACTTCTTGTTTCCTACGGACTGGCCCCCTCGCCACTAAATACACAAGACTTTAAACCATTAAACTTACGTCTTTACATCCTACATTTAGGTGAGGTTGCATTTTAGTTCTCAATATGCATAACCTATAATGCACACACAAAACTTCCGCCATTTGTTAAAAGTCATGCGTAATAGCATTCATAGCGCAACTGCGAAGAAAAACAATTCAGTTTGACCTTGATTCGTATTATATTTATATACGTTATGCCTGTCCTTCAAACAAATCATGTGCAGACGTTGATATACGTAATGATTGCAGAATGATGTTTGTATGAATACTTACAGAGGTTAGGTAGACTGTTATATAAAATTCTGTATAAAAGATTAGCTTTTGTGAAAGACGTATTTGTTCCAAGAAAATCCTTCATTCTGCTTCCTGTTACAATTGACTGTAACAAGAACACGAGAACATATCTCACACGGATTAAATCGAGTCTTCCAACCAAGTTATTTTATGTGCCGCGCTTTGTAAAACATTTTTCAATTAATTTCTTCGAATGCAAACTAGAGATGAGAATCCACAATTTCCCGGAAATTAACACTTCGCGATGTCAGTGGAAATGTAATGACGCACCGTTCCATGATTTGCGACAAGGGTCCCTTCTCATGACAACTAAATGTTATAAGGTTTTAGCGACAATTCGTCAAGAAGGGTAACAAATTCATTTCCTAAATATTAAAATACTTGTTCATAACGAATGTTTCATAAACAAAGATTAAGTTATTTGTAAAATTTATCTCAGAGTGGAAGAATTAGGGCGTAGTATTGTAAATGGCTATCTTCTGGGTCGTTGGGCAGTGTGGTCTGGTAGAAGTTTACAGACGTTTTAGAGGTCTCTGCTGCCTCCATCATCGCCCTGGTGATGGAGGCAGCAAGGACCTCTGAGACGTCTGTAAACTTCTACCAGACTACACGGCGCAACAACGCAGAAGACAGCCATCTTCAAACTCACCGCCGTGAAAACCTCAGATCCGTCGTATTGTAATTTAAAACAGATGAAAAATGTTACCAAACGCCTGTAGAAACAGAACATATATTTTATCGGGTTTTCTTGTTTTTCACAACTTGTTCTTTAAAGGAAAATATTCACGGTATAGGAAAATTACAACAACAACAAAATGAACATATTGAGGGCATCATGCCAGAAGAACGTATCAACAAAATGATTGATTTACAGGAGACTGCATTCCTACGAATATACAGACTGAGAACTGTGCATGACTGATGTTTATACGCCCAAATGTAACTGTTTATTCTCTGCATAGAGGAGCGTCAGAATTACCCTAGTCCTACATGACATGCGTCCTATTTGACGTTGTTAGACCAAATATCTCAATTATGTAAATATTTCGATTCTCCATTTTAGCATGATTCCCTCGACAATATTAATAAAACACCGTATAAGTTTATAACACCCATTCTGGTTATTAAGCTTTACAAACACCGAATATAAAACATTCCAAAAGAGCAGTTAAAGGAATATAAAAAATGATTTTAATGCTATAACAGTTTTTCATTGGTCCCTATGCTGAGTCAGATGAAACAACTGGTTTCGCCCTCTTTTTAAAACACATTTTAATATTATCCTTCAGACAATTCCTAAATGTATCCCAAAGAGATATTTCAGGATTTCAGGGTTTTTTCGCTTATATTTATGGTGCTATACTTTGTCGCCATGCGTGATAATAGGGACAGACGTGGCTTTTTCAAACCGAATTTCTGTCTCATCGAAATAGTCCTGAAATGGCACATCTGCTTCAATTTTAAAAGTTTCTTACGTCAAATTCGTTGTGGCACAGTCCTTTGGCGTTCTAATTGGTAATTCGCAACGTCTGTCTTAATGCCTAGTGGCATCTCTCGCCTGACATTGTAATAACATTTCTGCTCATAAAGCTACCAAAATTACTCACAGCCTCAAAATGTTGGGTTGGTCGTTTTCACCATAAACTTTTCTGTCTCAGTTCTCTCTTCAAACTGACATCTTACAGGGACTTACGTGTCTAGTTCCAAATAGTCTCTTACAGAACTGCCTTTACTTTGGGAGTTTATTTCTCTGCATTGTCATAATGGAAAGCATCGTTCATTCTTCCATTCTCTCCTTTCCTCTTGTAGATAGTGTTATTCTGGGTTAAGACAACGTGTGAACTCATAGGTGGGTATCAACGTTTCGGAGGAAAATACCGACCCCATCTTCAGGGAATTGATTCTCACCTATTTCACGCGACGTCACAACTTAGAAGACTACCATCGATATTTATGTTCCTTTGTTTTGTCCTCCACTCAACCCTTCACGGTTTCATTAATTATTTTATTTTCTTCTGTATCAACTTTCACCAGATCCTGGTCTGTTCCTGTTCAGAATTAATTTGGAAGCAACAAACTCTGCAGATACTTGCGTGTCACGTAATAAGATATTTTTAGTGCCAATAACGAAATCTGCACAGAATTAAGCACAACGCTTGTGTCCGGGGACCACAATTTTCCGTCTTGTCTCACTGGGTCTACTTTATTGATGGCCGTTCCTTTATAACCTCCATGGAGAGCATTGAGCAGCAGAAGTACCATGACATTCAAGAGGTTAAACAAACGAACAAATATGCTACAAAAACGAAAACACCTTGGCGCGTAGTAAGGCTTGTAATGTTATTCCAAGTGTGAGAAAACAAACAAGGTGCACATATAGAGAGAGATTAACAAATCTGAAACCTCAGTCTTGAGGTCAGTCAAGGCCTCAAAGGTTTCACATCAAGCTGATTCGGTTTCTATATCCGGCCACGCCATTTACAGCCGCGAGAGTAGGAAAGCTTTTACGACCCCGTTTTCTGAAAGTGACCGTCTAATGACGCTTCTGTTACGTATTTCAGAACTCCTGGTTACGAACTTTAGGGTTTTTGTGATGTCCCAACAGGGAAAGTGATGGGAGACTACCTTAAAATATGCCACGACCACCATTATACCCATGCTTTCGAATTCGTTATTAAAAATTATCCCATCATAATCCATACATATGAAGGGAAAAAAATTGTTAAAATCTATTAATCAATTAACTTCACATTTTCTCTATCACTCATTTCACTGTTTTCATTTTACGAGCAGTAATTCAGATAATTGGGAAAGGCTCTAAGCCTTACAAAACAAAATTACATTCACCATAAAATTAAGAGCACATTAAATTCAGAAAAGACGTGTAACAATTAATTCAGTCTTTCTGTAACCTGTCTAAAATGTAAGGATTAAAATATACAAAACTATAACTCTAAGCTTGTCTGTTGTTTTGTAGGGGTCAGGAACTTGGGTATTAACCCTAACTCAAACCCACATAATTATTGTTTTTGGTAGGATGCTTTATTTTAAGAGCATACTTGAACCCATGTTAAGGGTACGTTAACAGCAAGACAAGTGAAATTACACAGGCTGAAGAAATCCCCACAAATTTTACTCGACCAAAAATTATTATGCCGTTCAAATCAAGGAGATGGTATGACCGAGATGTACCACATATGGACATCATAAATGCACGCACAATTTTAACAAAAATCCTCAAGGAAATTAAAATTTGTGAGAGCTATTTGTGGATGAATGATCCTATTAAAATAAAAGTATGTTACAATGATGACTAGAATTAATTGGTCCATTGGCAAGCCCTTATAACACGGATCCCATAAAATGGTGGAATTTTTGACCAGTTAAATGACTATTAGCTTATAAAGAGTGACACTGCTCCTTGAAGCTGATTAATCTTAGTGTTACTTCCATTTCCGTATTAAAGATTCTTTTGTTGAAAAGACGAATTTTACATTAGTCTTCACCTCAGTATCGGACCTGAGAAATTTTCCGGTAAAGACAGGTTAAATGTTTAATCCACGTTTCGATTTATATGAGTTAAATAAATTTACAATTGAAATTATATAAATAAAGGTTCATAATAACCAGTGAAGTGAAAGTAAGCCGGCCTCGCCAATCGTAATATGAAAAACTGTTACACCAACGCGTGTTTTTTTTTGTAATACAGCATCACTATTTGCTCGTAATAAACATATAGTCACCGTCTATCTTAAATTAAATATTTGATATTAAATCAGTAAATAATACAACTAAGTAAATTAATAAATATTTTGCTTTCCTGTCATCGAGTTGACTTCAACTCTTAAACATTTATCTCGTGCTATGCCTGTTTATACCTCACTTTTGGAGTAAACTTCTTGTCAAGATTCATGCAAAGTTTCTACGAAATAAGGAGAAACAGTGGAGTTAACACAGTGTAACAGTGTCTTTACAGGCATACCTCGGATATGTTGCGGGTTCGGTTCCAGACCGTCGCAATAAAGCGAGTCACACGAATTTTTTGGTTTCCCAGTGCATATAAAAGTTATGTTTACACTATACTGTAGTCTATTAAGTGTGCAATAGAATTACCAAAATGTGACACAGAGACACGAAGTGAGCACATGCTGTTGGAAAAATGGCGCCGATAGACTTGCTCGACGCAGGGTTGCCACAAACCTTAAATTTGTAAAAGAGCGCAATATCTACGAAGCGCAATAAAACGAGGTATACCTACTTGTTTGATGGGAAACTAAATAAATACGTTTGTATGTGTTTCTGTCCTAGCATTTTCCCCCATTTTCATTTAACTATTCTTAAACAATTTTTCCCCACGAGTACCTGTATAGAAGAATCTTTGGGGTGGGCCGATCCCAAATCTGAGCAATCCTACCAAATATGTAACAGATCAAATGAAAAAGATACCGAACCAAGTCGGTGGTAGTCTAAATAAAAGAAACTGTTAAACCGTGGCAGGCTTTGTGTATTAAACGTTGCCCTATTTGATGTAGTTTACATTTATTCAACAGATATATAATGTTATCTTTTTATCGCGAATTTCTCAGCTATTCAAATCGTGAACAAACTGTTTGCAGCACGCTCAAAAGCGGACAAGTTTATTTTATTCCCATGATCGCAGCTCGGCCTTGTGATATTCAAACAAGTAACAGAAGACAGACAAGCGAAAGCTAGAAAGAAACTAAACCAAGATGACGAGAGAGGAGAATGGGGTAGGACCGTAAGCACATCACACACACTTTTCGTACGAACATTGGACACATGACTTTAGAATTCCGTCTTTTTTATGATTCCATATTATGAGTCCTTATTTCAACAGATTTGTACAAAAATGTTTATCAAGTGTCTCTAGTGTAGTAACGCCATGTAGTCTGATACAAGTTTACCGACGTTTTAAAGATGCTTCCTACCACCATCAGAAGGGCGATGAGTATGCTACTTACTCTTAACCCTGATGATGGAGGCAACAAGGACCTCCGAAACATTGGTAAATGTCTATCAGGCTAAAAAGAGACAGCCATCTCCAGACCCACCGCCTTGAAGAAACTAAAATCTCACGTGTATGGAGAGTTCTTAAACAATTTGTTTTATATCTTGGCTTATTCAGTGGCAGTTTCTTGACTACGCAGGATATATGAAGGCTACTGTCGAGTGACAGGACGATTATATGTATGAGTTGGTAAGAACGTAGAAGCAGCCATACTCTAAAAGAACTACCCCACCTCTTGCCTGGAGTGATAATCACGTAAACCAAAAATAAGATAATCCATTTCAGTGAGAACATGAAACAGCGTTTGTGTCTGTTCTGTTTTCTCAAAGAATTCGACCATGTTGCTCAGTAAACAGAGGTTTGTGACGTGATAGAGCCTGTTTTGTTACGAAGAATTAACCACCACATCACACAGTTCGGTGAGGATAATGTAGTATGTAATCAACTAATTGAAAATATTTTGCAGCGCTGTATGGTGAAGTCTTCTCCAATTCCAGTTCTGGTTCTGACAAACAATGATTAGAGTTTACATAAACACTACCAAATAAAATGTATTTTCCGCTGGGTATTCGCATTTCATTCTAAGATCTTAATTTTAACCAGTGACAAAATTATAACTTCTCGTGTGACGCAATAGATTTTTCGTCAATCACTGGGACTTGCAGTAATTCATCTCGCGAAGTTTCTATATACTGCTTACGTCTAAAAATATTTACAGTGTGTTTCTAAATCTCACATCTTTACACGGAATAACGTGGAAGTAATTTGAATTTAGATTTCTTAATCAAACTGCAGTCCTATAAACATTCCACTGTCAAAATTCCTAAGAAATGAAAGCAGTTGAACAAGCGTCAATAAATCAAACAGCTAGAGATATGAATCAAGCAACAACAGTTTTGTATTTGGACAAAGAATTTAGATATCTTCCGAATATTGTAATATCTTAAATTACTCCATAACATGGATAGTTGTAACAGGCATATTAATAAGTTTACAGCACTCGTCATCGTGAATTATGTAGTTTTAATTATAGCCGTCAAAAAGCGTCTGCTACTTCTACAAATTTTACAAAACTTCATTTTTAAATAAGATCATTTTGTAGTCCAATGTGAGTCTCAGATTTTGTAAGCTTCTATATTCTATTGTAGCCAGCCATTATTTACTGTCTACAGACCAAAGTTGGCGTCAATGGTAACGCTTTAAATTGTATTAGGTTCGAACTTCAACCGGTTTACTGGCTATCATGAATAAGGCATTCCCGTGGTTTTTCCTTAGTCTCTCCAATGAATGTCGATACGGTAACTTGTGGCACAACTTGAGACAAAGTGACACAGGGACGGATTTCTCCGATTCATTCAGTTGTCCCTTGACAGTATCATTCCACCGCTGTATCATCCGGGGGTTGGACAGAGGGCCCATCAGAGGCCCATTTCCAGAAAAGAGACATAACATCTCCCCATCGCAACAATAATTTTTCCGCCTCGTTTCATTAAATATCGCCGGTGTCAGGTAAGTCCAAAACTTAACAGTGTGATTTTTGTTTTAATATCTGCTGTACAGGCCGGTAATCTTCATTGTTAAATGAAGGACTAACGGGAAGGAAGATTATTTCTGTACGACTCTGCTCCGATCAATGGACCAATTACGTGCGGTGACACATCAGCGACGGCCAACACCAGCAGAAGCTGGTTTAACAATTTTAATTCACGGAACGTGAGACTACGTAGGTCATTAATAATAACGGTACGCTCTGCCGATGTTACTTAACAGCCTGTAGAAAGACTGCTCTCGTGACCTTGGCGGGGGTAGACAGATAGAGTGGCAACTAGGAAGCCAGCTCCGAAGATGATAACTTTCGCTTCTTGTAAATCACTTGTTTATTTTGCAAAACTAGTACAGTCCACAGACCAGGAGAAAATCCCTGCTA
The DNA here is from genome assembly GCF_000696155.1 of Zootermopsis nevadensis. The sequence goes on along the minus strand of NW_019060341.1, from coordinate 52,854 downwards.
GGAATTCGATATACGCGCATGCGCTAGATTTCGCGGTGAGTGACGACCGATCCTAAAAGCATTCGTTCCACAACCACTGAACGAACA
>NW_019060341.1:34710-52658 GCF_000696155.1 Zootermopsis nevadensis | reverse complement strand
TGAAATTTAAAAAAAATATATTATTTTATGATAAACATTGAATAATCAGTAATGTAATTTATTTAATTTATTTTAGATGTAGATTATATACTATGTATAACTTGAATTATACACCAACAACTTTGGGGGTACAAAGTTGGAAGAGAAATTATATCTGGAGGTACACGAACAAAAAATGATTGAATACCACTGCCCTAGTCCACCTGATAGTGAACATTCCCCCTGCACCACCCCAGAAACGACTTCCACCCACAGGGCTTTTCTCCTGGTCTGTGGACAGTACGTCAAACTTGAAGCATGTCTGAATCCTGTTATCATACATCTATAATTTATTTTCGTTAATGAACCAGGTGCACAAGACTTTCGTAAGACCTTCAATTCGTGAAAGCAGAGGAACCTCAGCGGCAAGAACGACATAATTTTTATCGAAGGCAGTGAACATGATCACAATCTTTATTGTCTGGGTTTTAATTATTATTTTCGATAAGTAGGCATACACATTGGCAGACCGGAACCTGTACTATTAAATACGTCCTTCATAACACATTCTGCAAGCGTCTATAACTTTGCACGAAACCGCCATGTACACGTGGACTTTTATCATCATCGTCTTCATATATTTCGCACTCGAGGTGAACACGCCTTTCAATTTTTACACTGTTTCTCCTCCTTCGTTCTATCATACTTTGCAAAACCATTTTCTTCCGACCTCTTAAAACGATAGCACCAGTTCAGATTGTATTCGATTATTATTCTTGGGACGTCAAATATATTTAATTATATTCTGTGTTCTCTTTTTTTAAAATGGTCAATGCTCCTTTATTCGATATAACCTGGAAAATCCTCTCTTCTAATATTCGCCGTATATACATTTACGTAACGTTTGCTTTGTCGGTTTTACTCAGTGCTTCCAGCCAATGCCGGAGCAGTATCAACGTTTAAGACGTGCAGTAGAACACCGATCATCCAACGTAATTGAGAGAAAGGATCCCGATAATCGAAAAACACAGTTAATAAAATTAAATTTTATTACAATTATCATGATACTAGCCACGGTGGTCTAGCAGTTAGAACGCTGGCCTTGTAATCCTGGGGTCTCGGGTTCGATTCCTGGCGGTGCCCGAATTTATAACTTGTGTTGGGCAAGGCCGTGGTCTAGGCAACACGGGGGCTTCCCCGGTCTCTCCGTGGCATCCCAACAATTACTCCATTCACACACAGAAGAAGGCAATGGCAAACCACTTCTGGATCATCTGCCAAGAACGTATATGAACAGGTCCCAGTCCGAGAAAAGGATGTAAGGATGCTGTTCATATGGACCTGTCGTCAGACAGAACACTAAAATAATAATAATAAATATCATGATAATATATAAAATAATGAGGGTGCACATATCTGTACACAGAAACATACGTATTGACATTACATTTATAAAAATACTCAACATTCTTAAAGACATTTTAACAAACCCCGTCATTTGTTTAATCCATACGAGCGCCATCTTCATATCAGTCACCGCGAAAACCTGAAATAGCAGTTAACTGTAAAACGAAACTATGCCGTTATAAGTGCGTGTTTTCGTTCAGAACCATATATTATTTAATACTGGAATAGGAGGTGTCATGGTTACAGCATGCATAACAGCCTCTACATTCACACACAAGGTTTTTCTTCCTTTCAAGTCTACAATCAGCTATATTCAGTTGTACTTACCATTTGTGGGCCGCCCCTGCTGCAACGGTGCGTCGGTGAACTAGAACGTCACATAACTCCATTTGCACACACTTGTAAAGTTCACTACATTCTGTATACTTTTCAACGAGTGTAAAATAACAGAACGACGTAAACACGATTTGTATAGGCTGGATTTTGAGTTTACTATCGCTTTGGTCCTCATGCTGTAGTAACTTTATTTTGAGTTACGCTTGCGTTAGAACGTTCTGTAGCAGCTCAATAGCTTCAAAAATGTTTATTTCATGAAATATCACTTTTAATGTAAGCAGTTATAACTTGTTAACACACACACTTTTAATTTTCGATAATTATAAATTCTCCCGTGCATCTGACAACCAGCCTGTCTTCCACTGTTACAAATTCTTTCAATGTTAACGCGTTTTGTGACTGGTGATATAATGGATTCTGGTGTAAAATCCCGGAAAATTACAAAAAAGAATGTTAATTAGTTCTTATCACGTTATATACTAAGCCGTTTATAGTGAAACGCTGTAAACATCGGGACACATGTTCAAATGTAGCTAGAAATTCAACGACGTCATCACTGGTAATTTCAGAAATTTGAATATTTAATTTGTAAGTATATTTATGATCACCGTGCAACATTTCACACGACTTGTCTTCAATGGTCCATGAGTTATCGCAGGACACCAGAAGTTAGTATTCGCCCTGTCGCCATGTTGTTTTATAATCTACAAAGAAGACACCCGAACAAAAGTTGCATTTTTTGTATTGTATATTATCATATATAATTTGAAGGCCCTATATTAAACTAATTCCATAACGCGGGTTAATATGAACGCTGACTAAATTCGAAATTTGAATGTCTGCAACGCTTGAGTTCTTGTTCAGAAGTCTAGAAAGAAAAAGATTTTCCGACGATGGACGATGTTTTAGTGAAAGGATATCTGTCCTTGATTAGAAACACGCTTTGTATAATTAGCTCTGCCCTTTTTTTATTTTACCGAAATATAAAAAGACATTTTTTAAAAAAAATCAATTTTTGCGACAAATTTTATTTAAATTTTTTCCTGCTTTTCGATTTTTTATGTTGTAATGCAACTATGCTCTTTTAATGTCGGCGATATTAGTTTTGATTTGAGATTCAGCTTTGGTGGACTAAAATGTTGATAAATCCTGATTCATTAATAAGAGATAAAGCAAAGGGGGCTATTTACAGAGAACGATGAACTCAAATGAAACAAATATTCTAGAGCTTAAAACATCCAGCTTGGTAAATATGTTATTAATTAAGATATTTCAATTTACTAAGGCAGTCGATATGACCCCATATCTGTAAAACTGTTAATTATTTGGATTCTAAATTGTAATTTACAGGTGTAAATAAAATCCGAAGTAACTAAACCCCAAAATAGACTGTAATACAACCGTTTATACACGTGTAATAGAAATACGCATTCTAAATACAAGTTTCGAAAATTAATTGAGAGATTGAGACGTCGTTAACAACATTAAAATCGCAAAAAGTATTGCAGTGTCATAATTCAAGTTTGTAAATACTGAATTTTCTGGACCTTAGTGGGTAGAACAGCTAAAACGTAGCAACGGAGGAATAACAGACTCAACCCACTTCAAATTACGAAGCCCAGTAGACTAGTGGGTTGTAGGTCTGGAAACTGTAAACGCTCATCTGTTATTCCGGTCAAATGGACAAGTTAGTTACACGTAATCGGGCACAGTAACGATAAATATCCTATTCCAAGTCAGGTTCAATCAGTTTGTGTTTCAATATTACAACATGCACGCATCAAAAATGTATTAGACGTGGTTTTGTTTTTAAGATTATTTTTAAACTTTCATGTTGGGCCCCAATAAGTATGAAATCAATTAACAATGTTACAAATTTAAAATCCATTGCCAGAATCAAGTCTGTGTATCATATTATTTGTTTCATTTGAATAAAAATATATTATACCTTTTTAAAGCCCGCGTGTAACTATATATACCGCCTACTCAAACAATCAGTAACATTGCATTTTTTATCGACATCTTTCGTTTGATTCTCAGCGAAAACAGCGATAATGCCATTGAACAGCATTGACCAACTGATGTTTGTAATAGATAATTTTTTTTTCTTCCGAGGTGTGGACTGAATTTGGCTTCAAAGGGTTAAAAACACAGCAGGATAACGAATTGTTTTTGACAAAACCTATATACCTCGGCGTCATAATACACAACATGTACATTAGAGAAATCGAATGAAACCTATTGCTCACTTCACTTCTGTCTGAAAGAACATAACCTGTTAGAATGTATTTTATTCTACTGCTCCACTGTAGTTTTCGTAGATAACCTCACTCTCTACAGGCAAACGCTGGAACTATTTATGTTCATCTCCTCGCTGTTAGCTGGTGTAGGCTTTTGCAAATAATTCCCAACCGTGTAAGCATTTATTCAGCTCGCTACAACTGAAACATGGCATTACGACCACAAACAATGTTTTATACGGCCTTTAGTACGAATAGAGATGTTGCCACAAACAAATCAACTTACAGGTCTCCAAAAATATTTTCGAATGCATCTACGGCGAAGATTAAGATATCTTCTTTTCCTTAAAATATGAAACGGAACTTACACAGAGATGTATTTAAGTACTAAAAACACATACTCGTTGCAGAATCAACATGGACGAACAAGCGAGCTGTCAGGTGATTCGAGACTGGCAACTTGTAAGGGGAGAAGGGATAGAAGCTAAGGCTAATAACCTGAAACCCTCCGTCAGAGGCCACTGAAGTCTGTACGAAATATATCCACTGGAACCTTCTGCTTCTTCGTGCGATACACAACCCCAAGCGGGTAAAAAGTGAATGACATATTTTATTACGCAGTTACAACGCTGTTCGTTTGTTTCTTATGACGCAATTAACTTTCTACAAACGTCGGTGATATTACAAACGAAATTCTGAAATGCGAAATGCATGATGCCATTCAATTCATAAGCTTCTCTGTGTTCTACTTCAGAATACTGAAATAGAAATAAATATGATTTTCTTTATTGTGAAACATGGCCTCTCACTCCGAGCACTGAACTTTCTGCGGTTTGCCTGCCTCGTATTCAGGAGTTCCCGGGTTCAAACCTCAGCCGTACACTACAAATATCAACTGGTTAAAGCTTTTTAAGAAAATAATTACTGTATATTCTCACAACCATATCAAACCCAGCATTACTATTATTTCAAAATACAAAATACGTACGCTGGAGGTTAAAACTAATAGATCAATGGAAGGCAAATTATGAAAATCAGAGGTGGATGAAACTGGCTCAGGATTAAGTCCAATGGCGGCCTTTGATATTAGCGGTGTTGAAACTTTGTATTCTGCTAACACAATGTTTATTAACTGACTGATTAATCAGAAGCAAACTTTAACGCTTTCAGGCGACTAAACGTAATGAAGTCTTCTTGGACGAATAGCCAATATAAGTATGGAGTTACATCTACCCTGATAATGAAGTCTTCGACTTGGGACTTTACCCAGGTGGTACAGTGACAATTTTCGTAACTTACAGGGTGTTTCTTGACCAGCTAAACGACTTTACGCTTCTAAAAAGGGTCTGCGCTCCATAAAGATGTTGCTAGCTTTTATCTTTGCACCTTATCTGAGCTTTATTTAATTTTTTTCAGTACGGTGATAACATAACCACCCACAGGACTGACTGACTTTTTCCAGGGATTACCTTGCGACAATAGATACTAGTCTGCTATTTTATCATCTGGTCATATATGAGCAAAGACTGAAGTTCGCCTCTCAACTCTTTTTTTTTTTGACAGAACCATAACTCCAAAGATATCGAATAGCATACTCGACTTACACAATCATAATATATTTGACAACCTTTTAAAAATAAATAATTTATGAAGAGATATGTCTTCTTAGGACCCTGATGGCGCATTCTACATCGCCTTCACATGAAAGACTGTACATTATGTAGTGAAACTGAGTGATAATGCGTATTTTGTTACACTGACATATGCAGTATCCATGGCAGCAGATAAATACTTTAGTCAACATAGCGTTAGGTCAAGACCAACGATAGCAAACCTAATGTACGTACGTCATGAAACTCGGCCTTGTAATCGTATTAATTTGAGCAGAATATAAACCTGCCTTATCGCTCACAGCTCTTTTTTGGTGTCATTGTTGAGTGCATTCAATTATATTGATTCGTTCCTCAGCGCTTTAGACTTAATTACAGGCAACTCTCGGTTTACGAACGTTCGCTATAACGAACGCCACAATTCGTTCAAAATTTCTTAAAGTCGCCAATAGATAGAGTTCCTTATAAAACGAAATTCCAAACGTACGAGGTGCGATCGGAAAGTTTCTAGACTGCGCTTATAAAAACCCGTACACTTATCTCAGGTATTAAATTCATCCATCACCCTCGAAGTAGTTCCCCTGGGAGTGAACACAACGATCCCATTTTTTTTTCAATAAGAAATCAAAATGATATTCATGAGGTAATTTGGAGGAGACTACATTCTGAAATGCTTCCTACTTCCAGTTCAAAATATTTGTCTTCCTGTCTGATTTCTAAAAACCTGAAGATTAAAGTATACAAAACAATATTTCTTCCTGTTGTTTTGTATGGTTGCAAAACTTGGTCTCTCACTTTGAGGGAGGAACATAGATTGCAGGTGTAGAATCTGCTGACAGGTCCCATAGCCTATCCCAGCAATGTCGCACAAGTCGTTGATGGTACGACGTCGATCTTTGTGAATGGCCTGCCGAATCTTCGTAACATTTTCGGGCGTTGTGCTCGAAGATGGTCGTCCAGAACGCTCGCCCTCATCGACAGAGGTTCGGCCATTTTTAAAACATGAATGCCACATAAAAGTTTGTGAACTACCCATTGCGGACTCCCCAAATGCTTGCTTTAGGATTTCATAGGTTTCCGTAGCCGTTTTGGCGAGTCTTTGGCAAAATTTGATGCACACGCCATTCCGAAATCGCAGGAGGGTCGGTGTAATGCACTACCAAAACGCCCGTAACTAAGAAACAAATGCTAATTCGATGATGCCGGCTGGCACACTGATTCACTATGAATGTGGGCCGCCCCCCCTAGCGGCAGAAGCTCGTACTACATCCGGTTCGCCCTTTATTGACATAGTCTTGAAACTTCCGATCGCACCTCGTATAGTTAACATAATTGTAAGATTTAAATTAATAAACATTTAAAAAAATGTATTTATTATAATAATTATCAGAAAATTATTATATCATAATTATACTGAACTGTTCTTGGTTAATAAAACTAATCTAGCCAAAAAAGAAACCTTGGTTTACTTGCCACGCCGCGTAGAATGTTTTCTCGTGGAAAAGAAATCGTTTGATTTCCCCTATTATAATATAATAGGATCATCACTTGCTTTGCATAGGTTATCTTAGACGGTCAAGTGTAGTTCTGCATTTGGTGACTTAAAAATATATTTTTAAAAATTTAATCGATCATAGGTCCAAAGCGAAATAGTAGTGCTGGTGCTGATAGTGGTAGTAATAAAAGACGAAGTGTTAGTTTATAAACTAAGCTAGACATCATTAAAAGGACAGAAAGATGTCAGAAGCAGTGGACATAGCTCGTCATTACGGTGTGAACAGATCGAGTATCGTAAAAGCTCAGGAATACAAGATGCACATAACGAACGACTTGGAATGGAACTCTTTCGTAAACCGAGAGTTGCCTGTACTCTCTGTTAAAACAAAATACCCTCAAATTAGGAACAGGAATGTTTAATGCCTTCGAGGTTTGTTGCGCAGCTCCGCACAACCGATAAAAGTCACTTGTGCCGGTCTTCTTCCAAGCGCTTGGTATGGATATAACTATGCATTAACTAAGAGCTAACTGCTGCTTTCATTGTCTTTTGAAAAAGAATATGGTACTTGTGGGTTATCGGGACACATCGCTTTAAAAATAGGTTAGGTTAGGTTAATGTGTGTGGATAAATGACATATACTTGAAAGTTATTATATTTTATTTCAATAAATGACAACTAACCTAACCTAACCTATTTTTAAAGCGATGTGTCCCGATAACCCACAAGTACCAATAATATTTTTTAGAGTAACATTATAAATAGAGTAACAGTCTAGTTCATAAACTAAGGAATGGAATAATTCATAAGATGATGGAAAAAATAAATAATGTCGGCAGTGGCAAGACGTTCCCACACCCACTGTTGTTCAAAATGAATATTTATGTTTTCATACAAAACCGAATAAAGGTTATCGTGCGGGACTGCATAACATAAGAATTTCGAGGGCGTTGAACATTCACTCTGTATAATCAGAAATTCGTACTTCGAGACACGACATAGGCCTTTATACTCGACTGATCGACATCCAATTTGGCTGGCTGACTGACATTTCAGCCGAGTCAGTGGGAGCGCTCAACATATGTACATTACATCAAAAACATATTCAAAGAAAAATGTCTTTTTGTAGGTCTAGTCATTCAACAAGTTCACATTTTTCTTCTTCTCCGATTCACGGATTAGGCCAATTGCCTGTTCCGGCTTCTATGAAATCCACCTTTGATTTGGTCTTTCAGGATCCCTTCTTCCATTGGGTCTATACCAAAGGACGTTTCCGTATTCATCCTTCTTCCATCCTTTCTACATGTTCTAGCCAATCTTCTTTATGTCTTCTTATTCTGCCCTTTATTGAAAATACTCCTCTTTTATTATGTCTTCATTCCTGATTTTGTCCAACCTTGAACATCCCTTCACAGATCTTAAAAATCGAATTTCCACTCTTTGAAATTTTTCCATGTCTCTTTTACTCTTTGCCCAACATTCACTTCCATATATTAGTGCAGGAACAGACATCACTTGATAAAACCTTATTTGTGTATCTTTCCGAGATTCCCCTTTAAGTGTTCGCCTGATAGTACCACACATCTTTTGAAATTTTTAATCTTATTACCTATGTCTGTTCCCTCCAGGAACGTTATGTTACAAGAACTTTCAGATTGTTTTCCTACACCAGTGTGTGCCACAATTATGGAATTACTTCAGTAAAGTATTTTATCTGATTCCCATTTTTGACTCTGAATTGAGTTTTGACATGGGTCAAGGCGAATACGTCTGACAGAGTGAATTTCTTAATGTGAACAGGGTACGATCATTTCCCCGCTGATCCATTTCCTTACCCTCTGAAAGATCCAAAAGAAATATATGGGTTTATTTATTTACCGTGAGAAGCGTTTGTAGCTCTAGCTGTGTTTAGATCGGTGCGTCACCGCAGCTGAGGCTGTGCGACCCCCACTACTAATGAACTCCCCTCTCTCGGCTTACACATCGCGCATTTAGGTGTCACCACTACTCGCGCGACCTTTACAAGTTCACATTACCAAAATAAAATTGTAAAACTGCGAATTCTATAAAGAATTTTAATTCTAATGAGATTTTACTCAAATCGAAAGGGACACTTTAAGAGACAGAGAAGTGAGGATTTCGAAATTTATTTGTGGTTAACGAAATGACAGATTAAATGAAAGAATAAGAGATGTGGAAATATTTTGTTCACCAAATACCAGACAACAGATTAACTCGAGATAAAATCCTCTTAGGCGACCAGCAGCGTCGACTCGGAACGAAAGTCCAAAGTTGTAGATAAGTTCTTCTCTACCATCAGGGAATGATGTGATGGGTACGCACAGTTTGTTACCCTTCATGGGCGGTCAATGGCCAATGAGGAAAAGTGGGCGGAGTCAAGACAAACTTTCGCTCTGAGTCACTGTTCCCGGAAATTCGGGTCAAAACAATCCAACCAACGTCTCCGATCGGAAACTTCCGTCACCCGCAAAGGCCTTCATCCTTCCTGTCCCTCTTCCGTCCTTGTTCTGTCCTACGTCCTTGCTTTACCATCTGCGTCTTGTGTAAGGGTTCCATCCCCGGCTCAGCATAAACCCTTTGTCTCTGTTGAAATCAGTTGCCTCTTTTAACAGTCGATCCATGTAGCCTGATTTCTTGGCTAATGCTGTCCTCAAAACCAATTTGTCCCACGTTCCGGGTGCGGCGACTCTGAGGGAATGTTTCGAGATAGGTTCCTCATTGGCCATTGACCGACCATGAGGGGTAACCAATTTTGGTTACCCATCAAATCATTTCCTGATGGTGGAGACAGAAAGAATTTGCAACTTTCGATTTCTGTTCGGAGTTGACGTGGCTGGTCACCCGAGATAATTTTATCTCTGTTTGTCGCCGCGAAAGCTTCAAGTCGTAAAATTAACAGGAATTTTCAAACTGCAGACCTCGAGGAAAGAGAGATTTAGGAAGACCACAAATGAGATAGAACCGTTTGTGTAACCTCGGAAATAGTCTGAAACTTGTAATGAATAATAAAAATTAGATAATAATAAGAATAACAATAAGAGTACCTCGCACTAGTACTGATTATTATTTTTCAACTACTGGGGTAGTTGACACCTGTTCATTCTTTCAGAAGATTAAGTATTAATTTCTTCCATGACGAAAATTAGAGCCTCAAATTATCCAAATGTAATCTCTTTTCGTTCTCCTTGATATAGATCACATAAATAAACAATTAGTAGAATATTTTCTTCTCAAATGATTTCAAGTGTTAACGGGATCAGAGGTTAAATAAATACACAGGTCATCAAGAACTGTCAGCTAGGAACATTAAAACATCAACGAAATGTTACGCATATAATAATTTCTAATTCCGTGCTTTAATCACAAGGAAGTCTTTGCGTGTACTTTTATGAGGTTGACCGTGGGTGTAGTCTGCGTCTTTGCACTAAAGTTTTGAGACAGTAAACCCTTAGATTCATAACTATATGAAAACATTGCGTCATGCAGAAATTTTAATAAACACACGATCATGTTATGACCACAGCCTATAAATAGGGCCTCTCTTCCGCTGGACAGTTACTTCCATGCAGTGAAAATATCGCGAGTGACATAATTCCCCTCCTGAATTTCTTGCCCCACAAATCACACACTCCTTTAATCTTTTGCTCATATTTTCTCCTTAAATCTTGTTTGCATGTTCATTCAATTCGTTTCCACTCATTACTTCCGTATTGCATCGATTCTTTATTTAGAACTTCTGAAGAAACTGCCACCTCAGATTTCCACTGAACCATGAACAGTGCGGTAAGCGAGGTTTCACAGAGCTAGTTCACAATGGACCATACACAGAGTTCATAGTCATGATCACCACGTCCACTATAACGTAGCACCGTAACATTTCTCCGGCTCCAAACGTATGCTAAATAGTTTTCTTAAAAGACAGCGATAAAACTGTGATAGTCTGCAGCTTCCAAAACACGTTACGGTGCTGGTGCGTTTGAGAAGCTGACGGTAGTTTAACCAGCCAAGAAATCCCCCCGCTTTTTATGGAACCCTGAAGTGTGTTACCACGTTCACAACCCGTCACTGGGCCTTAACCGAAACCACACAAATATATTTTATATTTTCACAATATATTTAAGATTGATTTTAATATTATCTTCCCGTCTACTTCTAGTTCACTCAAGTGGTCTCTTCCCTTCAGGTTTTTTATTGAAACTTTTTATACATTTCTTATTTCACTTGTATGTAAGGAAACATGTAAAACTATTTATTTTATGTGGGAGAGTTAAAAAAAGGACTCATTTGTGAGAAATCCGTTTTCTGTATTTGCTGTAACACAAAAACGTCGTAAGTAAATTAATCTAAATTCTGTGTGCTAATGATCAATAATTTTATACAGATGCGGTAATCTACGTATATGTCGTTCTAATTAACACTCATGTGTAAAGATCTGACCGCCATTACACTCCAATTACGGGCATACCTCGTTTTATTGCGCTTCGTAGATATTGCGTTTTTTACAAATTGAAAGTTTGTGGCAACCCTGCGTCGAGCAAGTCTATCGGCACCATTTTTCCAACAGCATGTGCTCACTTCGTGTCTTTGTGTCACATTTTGGTAATTCTCGCAATGTTTTTTAGACATAATGCTATTGCACACTTAATAGACTACAGCATAGTGTAAACATAACTTTTATATGCACTGGGAAACCAAAACATTCGTGTGTCTCGCTTTATTGCGGTGGTCTGGAACCGAACCCGCAATATCTCCGTGTACTGTAATGTTTACATACGACGACTTTAAATCACAGTAGAAGTTTAAACTGGCGAATAGCGAGGAAATGTAAACTGCAAAAAGATCGGATATTATACGCGTGTTCAGTACACAAATACAAAGAAAAATTTCTGTGTAAACATGGACACTTGGACGCTTCGTTTTCGAGATATGGCCCGCCTAGATCACCTGATGTAAACCCCGCTGGAGTTTTATTTATGGCGTCGTATGAAATGTATTGTGTATGCTAAGGCGATTAATGAAGTTGCAGGTCTATTAGTAGAGGACAGAAGACGGATGCTTATTAATCTGTAACGCATTAGACTTTCAGAGCGCGTGTAACAATTCTTAAGGAGAAAAACAGTGCAGAAGGACAATACTTCGAGTATTAATTTCATAGTTTGTATACACTTCATTTGTATCCCACCCTTTCGCAAATAAAAGGCCAAGCGTCCAAGGGTCAATGTCAACACAGAAAATTCTTCCTTGTTTTTGTGTTGTGTCATTTATTTTAGGAAAATTCTGTATACGCTATATCTTATAAATAGGGTTTGGATGTTCATGACATGTCATATTTTTATTGAGGCTTCTATTTTCGTTCTAAACTGAAATTAAATACAAATTGGGTTATTTTAATCACAATTGGACTGTATTTATTTTGCATATAAATACATATTTAGGTCATATTTATGATTTTGGTCATATTTATAGTTAAATGCATATTTTGGCTATATTTTGAGGATAAAATTCTTAATTGTAACTAAATTTCTTAGAAGACAGAAATATTCATACGCACCGCTGTGAAAACCTCAAATCATACATCTTCATAGTTGTTTAAAATTTCATCAATCAATTGCTATAATTGCCCTGACTTAGACATGAAGTTAATATATAAGTTAATTCAAACTGACATGAGTATGGTCACTCAGATTCCTTCAGATCGGCCGATATATGCCTTGGAAAATTTCGTTTTCATATGACCTTGAAAACTTAAAATGCCTCTACACGGCAAACACACGGACTGATTTTGTCGAGACCATGAAGCAGTTTTCGTTTAATCAACAGACTTAATGAGACCTATATATCATATTTGGTCTATGTGTAACTATATGCACATAAAGCCGTTTTTAAGAATTCTGTTGTTTTGTGTGATTTTTATGCAAAATAGAGATTAATTTCGATCGATACAGAGTCACGCAACTGCTATCATTTTAGAGATTAAATACAGATGCCATTAAAGTCCACAGTTGTAGCTGTCAAAAGATCGAATGATTCAAGGTAACGCAAGAACCTCGTCACCCACCATTACCTCGCGGCTCTGTTTCAACAGTACAGCGTTGTTGTTTTTGCTGCGCTGCGAGTTCTGAGATGTCTTCATTCACTTTGGCTTTGCCTTTCGTGTGATTTTGCTGTGACCTTGAAACATGAAATATGGTGACTGCTACATTTGTTTCAGAAAAGAAACGTGCGTAAGGGTTACTATTAATTAATTTAGCGCACACCATAAAATTCACATAAGAATAGAGACAGTATAAGAATAAGGAAGAAATATATTTGGTCAGTGTTACCAAACTTATGTATATTATAACCTTTCTTATCCTATATGTTTCTGGACTTAAATGTATAATAAAAAATGTCCTCACCTTTGCCTTCAGATCAAATTATCGTTATATATCAGACAAATTCAACATTTATTAGAGTTGTCATTTTAATAAATTTGAAGGCTGTGACAACTAAGTACGTTAAAATTAAATATGTAATAAGTTAATAAATGATGCCCTAATCCCGGAATAATTAAGCTAAATTGTAAAACTAGGCGAACCCAAAGTGAACATTAAATTAAGACTACGAAGATACATTCTTAGATATTTTAAATTGATCTTAATGTGTGCTAAATATATACACGTCAGGTCTTAGAACCATAGACCTATATTTATTTATTGGTTATTTAATTACATTATCTCAACTGCATAAGTTATTTTATACAGCACAGAAGTACGATTAGGAGCTACAACATGTAAACAAGAGTTCGCGGTGTACTTGAGGATATCCCATCCTGAGTCGAAAGCCTGAAGAAAAGCATCTATAACAGTCGACCATGATCGAAAACTAACCTCAGGAACACGAAGTAGATGTGCTAACCAATTTCTGCTACATAGAAAACAGAACATATCACTTTTTCAAATATCAATTTGTCAATGGCCAATCTTTACTAATACTTAAAGTCGTGCTAAAATCATAACATATTCTGTGGGCAAAAATGCGTAGTTATTGATTGTTGAAACAGATGGTAGATGTAGTTATCGTCGAACTTTGAAGGGTTAATTAAGTGCAACGGACAACTTCACCTGTCACTGCAGATAAACGCAATATTGATCAGTTATTCGCCATGCGACAAGCTGTAAATGACCTTACTTGTTACATTTTTGCTCAGCCAACTGTACATTTGCACACGGTGTATCCATTCAAGGTCGTTTCCAATGACGCGTATTAATGCGAATGTACTAAGTAGTGCGTAAGTCACATATTCAAGAGTCAAATTATCTGCTTGTCAAGGACAAATGAAATTTGATATCTGTGGCTAGAAGAGCATTATAAACATATCATGTTCAGAAGTCTGGTCAGCATTCTTTAACCTCCAGCACCTGAAATATAGACGCACACACACGAGCGTTTTCAAACAGAGCTCGAAACGCTCCAAACGGCTCTACAAAATTTCCCTCGGTGACGAAATTTATTAACATTCTGAGACTTACCTCTATTTAGTGTAGAGGTTAAGAATGTATGCAGCAGAAGGCATTTTTCTGTTCGTCTTCATTGCCTGAAATATCGGTATTCTTTTGTTTATTTCAAAACTATACGACATCCAAAAGTCTTCAAAATGAATACTTTGGACTCGTACGTAAAAGATACGATTTCTTTGTCAACGTATATTTCTGAAATACACATTTGTTTATAAATGAGAATAATCTTTGTCAGCAACACAGTGTCGTTTTGTAAATGTATACAGTTAAACATGAGATGATAATGTTGCGTCATATTGTGATGATTATAATTGTTTAATTTTAACCGAATAATCACAATAAAATATTTTATTAAATGTTAAAATATTAAAATATTATTATTACAATTAACATTTAATATTTAAAATATTTAAAATATATTAAAATATATTAAAATTATGCTCTTTCTATCGAAATGTTCGATTTACAATTAGAGCATCATCTTTTTCACGACATGTTTCGGTTTTCAATGAACCATCTTCAGGTGTGTAATCAATATAAATTTAAATGTAATATTCTAAATGCAAATGGACATCTGACGAAGGATTGCATTTAGAATATTACATTTAAATTTATATTGATTATACACCTGAAGATGGTTCATTGAAAACCGAAACATGTCGTGAAAAAGATGATGCTGTAATTGTAAATCGAACATTTCGATAGAAAGAGCATCATTTTAATATATTTTAAATATTTTAAATATTAAATGTTAATTGTAATAATAATATTTTAATATTTAATAAAATATTTTATTGTGATTAGACGGTTAAAATTAAACAATTAAACATCATAATTTGCATTCTTCTTCGTCTACTGTTTGGGCTAATGCATCAAGAATTGCTGTATATTGTCTACTAATGGTTAGAATGTTGAAAGCTGTCTAACGATCGATTATATAATAACATTTCTATACCATAGCAAGTTATTTTAGTTACTAAATGCATGTTTTGTCGCTTTTCTGAGTAATTTTAAATATCTAGGAACACCCAAAGCGTGCCCGAATCTTTGTTAATAACTTTTTCATAACTAGGCTTTTCCTGTGTTTATCGTAGATAATGCAGTCTATGTAATGGACTATGGATCCTTTTCATATTATTACAAAGATACATATGTGCAGTACGTGTATACAGACGTGCTAGTAGACTATATACATAATAATGGCCTTTGCAACAGTAAATAATACGCACTTCCCTTTTTAACCGTGCAGGTTTAAAATAGACCAACCTTCACAGGGTGACCTCAGTCCACATTTTACATTACTCATTTATGAAGGACTAAACAAGGATGGAATGATAATTCGCATAAATCATTGCTAACGCCATACATCATGTAAGTCACTTCCGGCGAGAGATTTCAAAGTATAATTATAACTAACTAACAAACTAATACATGTCTTACGGAACCCGAATTAACCAAAGCTCTCCACCGGTATCTGTCCTGGGCCTGAGGCTTGGTATAATTTTTCGTAACAATACAGTTTTTACTGTGAATGGTTGTTAGCCTCACGCCCAACCGTCAAGCTGGAAGACCACCCTTCGTCGGCTATCCGCGATGGCTTATTCAATATATTCGCAGCTAACCTCCATAAATGGAGGTTGTTCCTTTATCCGGAACTTGAGGACGCGCCAATCCGTGGTGACAGGGACTCACCAGACATGGAAAGAATAATTATAGTCACTGAAATTTGGTGTTGCGCTCAAAAGATTAAGATACACATAATCTTGTTTTTGTCACCAGATTAAATGCTTAAAACTGGTTTTAAAGTCTCTACAAACGTTACTGCTAGACTGACAGAAGGTACAATTAAACACCACATTTATACAATTTATTTATATTACAGTATACAGTATTTGGCATTACATTCCCCCCTCCTGTATTTGGATTATAATTATTGTATAAATTTAACGGAATCGTTCAGTTCGTGTTAGTGAATATGCTACGTGCTGGGGAACCGTGGTTTAATTCCCGATGGGAACAGAGATTTCGTACTGCAGATTTGTCTGGAATGGCTTTTAGTTAGTCCTTTGTGCAAATGTGCTGTCTAATAAACCAGCAATAACGTTTCAGAACTGACTTATCTCTACATTTAAAAACACGTCTTTTCCAAAAACGGACGAAGGAAAAACTTTTCATTAAAATTAATTGTTGCTATTTTCGTGTGTCCTTTACACACCGGAGTCCCCTATATCATCGCTACATGTAGCTGCTTCCGCCATATCCAAGATAATTTAAGATCATTTCAGGACAAACATTTACAACACAATTCTTACAACGGACAAGTGGACTTCGCATCAATGTCAGAGGACAAACAACGTGACTGTTACGAGCCTAAGTCCTAAGTCCGAGGCTGGCAATCTAATCTCAGTATTTATTTTCCGACTGAGAACTCTATCAGGAAAAAACAATTATTCTGGAACTTGAACGTATAATCTTGAAGTATGCGATGTATAACATATAAAGCACGAATAATATAATATTTTCAAGGCATGTGAGAGTCATGAAACGAGAAGAAACTGTACCATTAAACAGACAGGTCACGCCTGCTTCTTATTTAATTATTTTACATCTACTGATACAATATTTTAACACCTATGATACTTGTCCCGTGAGGAGTTGCTGATCTCCCATCGGGCGCCTCCCCAGGTGGCGGATAGGGGAAGGCTCACCAGAAATGGAGGGTACCGGGAAAATAAAATACCCGGGGCGGACCAAAACCAGACGCTGCTGCCTTGTAGTGATAGAAGTTGGTACTTCAAAGACTAGGAGAAGAACACACTGAAAAAAAATCACCTAGTCCTCCAGGTTGGGGGTTGACGCGGTGGGCCAGCTCCGCACCCGTTGGAAAAAACCACAATGCTAAAGCCTAATAAAAATAAGCCTCGGAATTGGAACCCAGGCAGACGAACATGGCAACTACCTCCGGAAGGAATGGAAAATAGAGAAGAATGGAAGAAATTATTAGGCACCGGAAGACCGAAGTAATGGTCAATAAACGGAAGAAGAAGAAGAAGATACTTGTAGGACATTACTGTAGTAGGCATTTCGCTGTATTATACCAAAACACAGCCATCTTCAAGTTCATCCTTAGCTGCTAATAGCATATTAATTGGGATTTATGTAACGCTAAATAATTGAGTGTTCAAAGCACTACTCGATTCCGATGATAAAATTCATATCAGTTAGATCTTAGTTTCCTCTTACACATAAATCAGTAGACGTGTTTTATCACAATACATAAATACTGGTGATCAAATCAACAGAAGATGAAATATGAGGTTTTTATGGCGGATCTGATGAAGAAGGCAGTACGTTCCTCTAG
>NW_019060341.1:22085-34672 GCF_000696155.1 Zootermopsis nevadensis | reverse complement strand
GTAAACAAAAGAAATAAATATATATGGTGACGAAAATACAGACCAAGTTCACCATTACAGGTAGACTTACATCCAGTAATCATACTGTCATTTTTATTCATTGGGTCTACAGCCGCGTAGAAGAATATCAAATAGGGACCAATCTGAACTCAATACATTAACTATTTGATGACATCTTTCACAGTTTGAGGTTATGTTATAAAGATAGAATGATAGGATGATTATTGAATAAGAAATTAAAAGGATGTAGAAGCAAGGATTTTTGAATTGATCCTCTTTACAAGGACATGTTAAAATCATTTTATCTAGGCCTGGCTTATTAAAAAAATTAAACGTCTTACGCTCAGACAGTGTTATATCTGCGTCTACTTGCTGTAACCTTCACAATAACTCACTGACTTATACGTTCCATTGATGCAGTTGTTGACCTTGAATATTCTGCGGAAAAATTCCACTTATGATATGGTGAAAAATCCTCGGTCTCGATACCAAGAATTGTGAGATATTTGTTTATTTTTGGAGCAAGAGACCGACTGTAAACAATAGTTAATCTCCACAAACGTTCCTTATGATTCAAGCTACAGATAACAGAGATAAGAATTGACCTTGCACTTCGAACAGCGTTTTTGTTAACATCATCAGTAAGTGGGAGGCAATGAACAGGCGAGAAGAACGTGAATGTCAGGCCATTGCATTGTGATCGTATTACCTCACCTTCACTATTATCGACTTAGATCATCAGCTTAACGTCCATTTACATTATCTCAGTTACGAGCAGGCTGAGAACACAACATAACCAAAACTCAAAAGCGGTATGGATAACATTCAACTCACTTTCCATGACACAGGAGCTGATAATTCTGTGTAGAGGTCGCGCGAGTAGTGGTGGCACCTAAATGCGCGTTGTGTAAGCCGAGAGAGGCGAGTTCAGTGGTAGTGGGGGTCGCACAGCCTCAGCTGCGGTGACTCACCGATCTAAACACAGCTAGAACTACAAACCAACTGAAGCTGACACCCCTCTAGCGCGTGCTTCGGACGGGTCCATCTCATACGACCAAAATCAGTTCTTTTATAACCAGAAAAATGATGCAAATCAGAAGTGACTTAAGAATATTATACAGATACTTTATTTTATCATCTAATTATACGTAAAAATGTTCACGTGCATTTTCAATACATTTGTGCTGTCGAATTCCAACACCATCTGCTGATCTGTGCGGTCCTCCATTTTCGTCTATCCTGCCCCGGTCTCTTCATTTCCACATCCTCAAAAACCTGCTTCACATATTCCAATCTTTGTCTCCCCCTACAATTCTTCCCTTCAACTGTTCCTTCCATTACCAAATTAACCAATCCTGGGTGCCTCAGAATGTGTCCCACCATCCTATCTCTTCTTCTCGGAAGATTTTTCCTTCGCCAATCCTGTCTAAGACCAGCTCATTTCGTACTTTATCAGTCCACTTAATTTTCAACATTTCAAATGCTTCTACCCTTCTTCTTTCTGGCTTTCCCACTGACCATGTTTCACTTCCGTATAGCCCTGTGCTCCAAACAAATAACTTCAGAAAAATCTTTCTTAATTCCAGGTCAATGTTTGACACTAGTAGAAGGCTCTTTTTGCTTATGCTAATCTGTTTTTAATATCTTCCTTGTTTCGTCCATCTTTTGTGATTTTGCTTCCTAAATAACTAAATTCTTTCACTTCTTCTACTGTGTCTTTCCCAGTTTTGATATTTAATGGATCATGACTTTGTAGTACCTATCCCAAAATGGCTGCAAGACGGCAGGCACCCTGTCTCAGGTTTTTCAGTCTGTCTTCTGATTACATTCCAGTACTTTGCCGCAAAATTAACCTTTCATACTGTATGATTTTATTAATCTGTTATCCTTCTATTCCTAGGCATCTTAACTGTCGATCCTCCTTAGAGGTTCTCAAAAAATAATTTCAGATTTATCGATCTGTGCTTTTGGAGTCAAAAATATTACATAACTACAATTAGTGATAAATTAAGTTATAATGACGCCAGTTTTCAGTGCATTTCAAAATGCTCTGTATTAGGAGCTTAGCACATTTCCAAACGGTAATTTATCTCAATCCATAGTCCTGGAAAAATGTTAAGAGACGTCAAATCCGATAAACGCTGGAACCATTGAATATAACTGTTTCTATCAACACAACGATCCTGTATCACACCATGAGCTCAAAAACAACGCACTTGACTTGTTTGCGAAGCTAAGTTCAAAGAGCATAAATGTTTGAACGTGAATTAAGATTTTGTTTTGCCATGTATGGATGATATGATCATTACGTAACAGTATGTCCCACCAAGCAATAACAATTTTCTGCCCAACGCACTGTTTCTGTACTTTCATAGCCGTAGAATATTTAAAAGCAGCCCAAGTGTATGGGTTGTTGCCGGGGTCAACAGATTCGAATGTTCTAAACTTTTGTGGATTACGGCGAGAATACTGTCTGCGAAAGAGAAGTACATCAGTAACAGTTTAAGAACGAATCAAAGCAACAGTGAAAGTCAATCTCCTGAAATTACGCGTTCACACGTACGTTTTAACATTTTTTTTTGTGATTGTAATTCGAATATTTTTTTGTCACGTTGGCAGTTCTGTCTTCCACCCCGAAAATGTAGATACTTAGAAATTAAAAAAAGGATATGTTAAGAATGCTTAAATTCTTCAGTCCTTCTTCAGTCAATAATTATAATTGATTATTCGCTATCACAACAGTCCAGCCTGTCTATTCCAAAAGTAATATTAGGAATATACGTTGTGGCCTTCAATGTCATTTATTATTTATTCCGTTTGCTAGTTTTAGCATTCGTCCCACGATTTCCTTCCATCCTTTTGTCATACTACTTTGCTGTTCATTCTCTCTTTCGTTCAAGGTGAAATTTCATATTCCAAATTTTTTGATTTTGTATTCAGAACTCCGTATGTTGCGACAATAATGTCCTCGTTTTCAGACACATAAAACGAGGTTATGTTCGTTCTCTTTTACGTAATCAAAAAACAACAACATGAAACTGCTGCTACCATTTTGGGTTTTGGACCAAATGTTTTCTAGCTTTACGTTATGACATATTCCTCTCTGATATTCCCATTTCTCATTTTGTTGGTATATTTACGTCGTATAGTTCCATTTATTTGCATTTATCTTTATTTGTCACAGGATTTCTTGTCAGATACGAGTATCTTTACAATCTGTATGTTCTCAAAGTAACTGTTCAGGGTCAAAGCCACACTTCCATAACCAAGATCAGAACAGTGATTCGTTTGTACAGTTTTATTCTTGGTTATATTTATAACGCATTTTAGAGTTTCCTGTAAAATGTACCAAATGTGAGGACTAGCTCAGGATCGCGTGAAAAATCAGTGTTTGTTGTTGATCCATCGTGTTCTGCCAACACAGTTGTACATAGATATTATTTACCTGAACTAAACCAAACAATTGAATTCGTGTTTCTGAATATTTGTTGATGATTCTGATCACTTGGCTGACACGTCATATGCTAGGAAGGTCAATCGTATGTCGTTCGATGACTATTTGGCAATATTACGTGTTTACACGTGCGATTTGCTAATCATATTCTTCTGTAACTCTATATAGGCTAACGCCACTCAGATTAAAAAAGATTATATGTTGTCAATGTCACAATAGGGTGGCGTGGAATTAGTGTCAACATGTTATCGTTACCATGGGATTCATCGTGAACACGACCTAGATGCACAGTTGTTACAGGCGCCATACGTTGTTTCTAAATAGCTCCATCTGTGTAATCTGTGTAATCACACATTTACCTCATTTGAACATTTTTTCCGGTTACTTTTACATACGATGTGCACATCAATTCACATTTAAATACATTTTTAAGAATAACAATATGTTTTAATATTTATGTGTGTTTAAAGCTTCAGTTAGGCATAAACGTTTGTCTTTTATTGACGTCGTGAGAAACCATACTTAAAGTTGTTCCCTGGTAAAAGTGTATGTAAACTGACCATAGACTATAAAGTGAAAACTTCTTGCGGTCTCTGTGAATATTCTGCTACAAAAACTAAACATAGTCTTCCACTTAATTTGCTAATGTATCTGGAGAGATTAGGCTTATGATATCACCATGTCTGTGAAAATTTTCCGCTGGTGTCTTTTGAGACAACTAGTTCATTTTCATAAAGTTTAGTAAGAAAATTATGCTACTAAAGGAACCCACAGTTGCATTCTTAAATTTACTACCATCAATAATAAAAAAAAACATGGCGGTCGTGTGAACTGGAGGCTGCAACTGCATTAACGTCATTTAAAACAGAGTCTTGAAATTTAAGGTAAAATAATTTATTCGAAAAATATATAAATTATTTTGATATAATGCTTTTGCAGGATGTAAAATGTTAGTACGACAGGTTTGAATGCTGTAACTAATGAAGAACTGCAGACAAGTGTTTCATTATTCACATTTTATTAAATATCACCATATTAAAAATAGTTAAAATATATGAACACATATATGTTTGCTCATCATCTCATATAATGTATGTCTTTTGCACAATGACCTGTTTCTAAACTTTATGTAAACTGCTAGGTCTATGTTATATTTTACTGCCACAAACTGTACTTATATTCATTTCACATTTATAGTAGCCCCCGCCCTCAATTCTCCAATTACTAAATTTAATCGAAATCCATTCAGTAGTTTCGGAGACAAATACCCTCATCGTTATGCTTTCAGTTTATGAACTTTGTGGAACATGAAACAGTAAATTAAGAAAGCCAAAGTGTAACGTAGGACGAAGCTCGTCTTCGGCAAGGAAACTCGATGACCTTCGCTTCTCTGGAAGCAAACTTCCACTTATTTCCCCTAACGTACTGATAAACCCAGACAACTCCACTTCCTACACGAGACCCCACAGGATACACCTCGAAACTAGTGATTACAGCAGAGAAGTGGCAGGGTTTTTCCTTTGGGGAGGCCCCTGACTTTTATCAGACACGAACAATTTTTAGATTGCGGTAAGAAGTGCAACGTATGTCTGCTGAGGAATTATTCGTGGTTCTGATTAGATTCTCTGGCTTAAGGCTGCAGCGACTACCAGAAACTACTAACATTTACATACGAATTTTAAGGGGTTTCATCCTGTTGCGAGTTGAACGTTAGATTGACATCTACACAGCAATTTTTTTATTATATTTTTAATTGTTTAATTTTAACCGTCTAATCACAATAAAATATTTTAATATTTAATAAAATATTTTATTGTGATTAGACGGTTAAAATTAAACAATTATAATCATCGCAATATGACGCAACATTATCATCTTATATTTTTAATGTTTATTAAGATTCCACTCATGTTTCTATATTAATTGGTCATCTTCAGGTGGTTCTCTTTAAATGTTAGAAGCTAATAGATATGGCTTCTGTTCACTTCATTACGTAATGGACCTTGTCATGAGCAGCGAACCTATTATAGCTAATAGATATGGCTTCTGTTCACTTCATCACGTAATGGACCTTGTCTTGAGCAGCGAACCTATTATAGGAGAGTGGACTATGTACGTAGATGTCGTTACCGGTGGAAAGCTGCAGTTAAACTGTTTAACTAAGTTAATATACATTGGAAATATAATCAAAAATTATTGTGTAGACGGACTCTCAACCTAACGACATTTACGTACACTGAATTTCGTATATTTTTCTTTATAAAAATCACAATGCGTTTTTAGTTAATCTCTGTTTAATTTCAGGCAAATTATATTTCCCAGTATTATAAGTAAAAAAAAGAAAATATATAGTCCTAAAATATTAACTGATGTCCGTCAAGTTTGTGGGCACGTGTTATACACAGACTATTATAACAATTGCCGTGGTAAAGCTCTTAAGTGCTTTTCGACCTCGCGGGTTAATTATTATTGGGCTAAACGTGTGTTATTATTAATTAATAAAAAGCTGTTAATGGATTATTGGCTTTATAGTTTACATGACTAATCATAAAACCACTGCCTCTTGTGCGCGGATAATAATTGCCATGACCAACAGTTCTATTATCAGTGTGTGTGGTACTTAATGGTTGTTATTGTCGCATGTGAACGTTTATTGGTTCCTGTAGAAGCTGAAATGAAATCCTTCAGTCATTAGATCGGTTAGCATTTTAATGTTATACTAAATAAAATAACAAAATTTATGAGCTGTTACCATTTTGGGGCCATTAAGTGGGAACATGTTTCAAAATGCTACGTCTGCTAATTCCTATCAGATATGTAATGGAGATAACATGTATTCCGATTATTCTGACTTCTTAACCCACTCACCTCCTGTTTGAATTACGCACGCATAGAAATATAGCTGATTGCCCCACAAATCAAAAAAGATTTCACAACGTCCATGGAAGCATTCTGAAGTCACGTATTTCCACTGTTCATATGTGTAGATGGAAGCATTCCATAAACCACTGATGAAATCCAAGCACTCGTGCAGAAAATTTTAAAATGGATTTACGACGCTTGTAACTGTTTTCATAATTTCCGTTAACTCAGCACCTTGCTGAATGCAACGGTCGAGTGAGGTATTTTTGGGTTTTGTCGAATGCATTTACAGGCCTCAGAGAACAAAATGTTTCCGACATGCTGGCCGGACAGGAGCGCCGCGAGTGTGATGCGGAAAAAAAACAAAATGACGTTCGGATAGTGGAGACTCTGGTAGCTAGAAAGGCAAATTAGGTTATGGTGGTGCCTACGGTGGGGACTGCCGGAGTTTGTGTTTTGCTGTAGTCTGGATCCAGACACCGAGAAGATGTTTTTGTAATTTATAAAGGAGTTTTATAATTTTTATAATTTCCATGCGACATGCAAACAATCCTGAAATAAAATGAGAAAACTGTTTAACACAAAAAAGTTAAATTTCTTTCAACTTTCATGGGTAATACTAGTTCATCATTAAATTACACTTCTAACCGTACAGTCTCAAGTTTGAACGTTAACAAGGACATTCAGTTCATGAGTTACGTAACGACACTCAATCAGTTACACTGATTATGCAGTGTCAAATGCGATGGGAAATGATAAACGGTGAGTAGGTAAGGATTTTGAACTAAGACATCAAGACGTTTTTCGAAATAATGCTAAACAAATAATACCTCCAATTTGTTACGTAACGGGAATATTCATATCACTGAAACAAAAATAGCATTTTTCAGTTTTACACAATTGATTCTCAACATAAACATCAACCACACTTCCGACAACTTTCAGGAAGTTCCGTGAGTTGACGGAAACATCTTCACCGCTGTCTTGACTTCATCGCCTGACAAGAAGTGATATCGTCTCACATATTCCTTCTAAGTCGGGAAGAGATGACGTCAGGTGAAGCCATGTCTGGGCTGCCCCTTGGGTGGTCCAAGATCATGAAAGCGCAGCGGTGAATCATTTCAGTCGTTCATATGATCGACTGTCAGTAGGACGTTTATTGCAGCCACAAACTCATTATTTGCAAGCTGTTTATTTCAAACTGACGTCGTATCCTTGTGCTGCACCAATTTAAATGCTGTGATTCAGAGGCCTCTAGTGTTAGAATCATGAAGCTCTATATAAAGATGTGGGGAAACTTGAATGTGTACCGTTTAGTCCACACAGATACATGTGGGTTTGTTTCTTAGAATAAAATAGAGTAATTAATGGTCGTACTACCCCGATATTCGCATGAGAGACTGAAGACAAAAAATTAGAAGCCCCCAGATTTGCAGCCGCGTTTAACCAATCATTGTTAAGACGGTACATTGGTTCATAAAGATGCTATTTTATCTGCAGAAGTTATATACGAGTATTTGATTCTCAGTAATTCGGGTTTAAGTCAATACAAATTACGTGTGACTAAAGCCTTTCCTTCCGAGTACAAATATACAGCAATGATACAGATGGAAAGACGGTCATGATGAGTAGGTAGGAATCTGGAACGAGAAGGTCGTGGTCTATTTCACGTACTATTAATTACGTGCTTACAGGTTACGCGCTGAAACGTTACCGCTGCACTAGCCTGCTTCATGCGTAGATGTAAAAATGTGTAAATACTTTAAGCCAGAATGTGAGATTTGAGGTTCTCACGGCGGCAAAGATGTTCGTGTTTGTCTTCTGGGTAGATATAATAACGTTTCGGGGAGACTTACTTTTTCCTTCTTCAGGGCCATTAGGTCTGAATCAGAAATTTGTCATGTCTGCATTCACAAACGAAAACATTTATTGAACCTGCATTCAGTTTTAAATGTCGTGTTCATGTAAATATTTAAGAACAGGCTACCGGTAAACAATGAAAGAACCTTTCGTTTTTATATGTTTAACGACACTCACATTCATACTCAAGACTGTACTAGAGAAAATGGGAAAACTAAAGACTGAAACGGAATGTAATTACATTTTAATCATTTAAATTTATTATTTATGAAAAGCTCTGATGGCCTCATTTGATAATAGCTAGTTCCTTAATTATCAACTGCTCAAAGAAGAAGGATTACATGTGAAAAGTCTATTAACCCCTTGGAACCGAAGCTCCTCTTTAAAAAATAAATAAATATCAAGAAAAACATAAGACTGCTCCATCACAAAGATCGTTTGGTTAATGTTATTTAGGTTAGGTTAGGTTAGGTTTGGTTAATGTTATTTAGGTATATAATCGCTTTCTAAGAATCTTACGAATCATGAATATGCACTGTGGGTAAAATGCAGAGTTTCTCATTTTCGAAGCAGGTGGTATTTAAATTTACGACTTAGTTTTAAATTGTGAAAAATATTCAAAGAATAATTTCGATGTTTTTAAGCACGGCGCGGTTAATAATTATTTCATCGCTAATCATGTAACATCCAACATTGTCAAGATTAATGGCTGCTTTCTGGAAAAGAGCACAAGTCTGTTTGTTTTCATTCCTGTGAGCTGGCTGATAAAACCTTCAGCTAACGTGGAGTGATGAGAGGAAATAGGACACTCATTGCAGACTACAGGATATCAAATCTTGCTGCAGTCGAAGTGTTCTTGACACAGTTAAGTGGGACGACGCTGCAGATGCTACGTAGACTGTTTACTGCACCTCAGATAAAATAACGCAGTGCAATGTATTCACCAGCTGCATGGTCGCATCACACAAAGAGCAAATACATATGGCCTCATTTTTCAATAGAATATACTTTTTATTAGGATTTGGAACACAGTCGCTGTTCTGTACGTTATTAACGAGCTATCTGTAGAAGTGCAAACGATATTCTTTCCCTCGATACATCGATGTTTTTGTATCGATGTATACATCCGCCAGGACTACGTAGATATTTGACTTTGTCCGTTGAAGGACAGAAAAATAACTTCTGTTTGGTCATAACAAGTAGAAATATTTGTAGGCCGTTAGTCTAGGATCACGGTGGAAAATGGCGCTGATATCGATAAATATAGTTCGCGACTGTAATCTTGAGACTTACGAGGTCTGCGTCTGCCTTCAACGCTACGGACTTCCTGCATTCCTCGCAAGTCTCAAGATTACAGTCGCGCACTGTATATGGTACAGATTTTATCGTATGTTGTTATTAAACATTTTCGTCTTTTGTTGAAGGACTATTTTTTTTATTTTCTGTTTATATAAATGCCGATATATCGGCGATAAAGAAATGTTGTGAAGCATTAGCTGTGGATACGTCTGTCCGTTTCCTGATAAAATTACGAACATAAACACGACCTCTGCCTCAGAATTTCCTTCCGACAACGAATACACTTTCAACAGACAGCAGAAAGGCTTATCTGAAGGCCTTTACCAACACACTACAATGCAACACAGAAGAGCATGAACTAAACCTGGGATTGTAACATAGATACCAGTGTTTCGGTCTTCAGCCTTGAAGAAAGGAATACGTTTCTCAGAAACGTTTGTATCTAACTTCAAGTCCATACTGCGTCATAACCCAGAAAAGCAACAGTAACAATGAAAAATTAATAACAATTTATGACAGTAATAACGTGTCGTCTAACTTGTTATCCAGGGCATTTGAAATAATCATCAAATTGTTGTGTTTATTTGTTTCGTTCATTGAGGATGTAGGGGCTGCTCCAGAATTGTTACATAAATAACAACTTTACTTTGTTTAACCTCATTTACCTCTCATTCCCTCTCTGACACAAAACCAAGCCACACTCAGACTCCATGACCCCTTTATCACCCCATTCCTACCCTCTACATCGCACCTGCGTCCTCATCAAGAGGGTAGACACTCCCATCATCCCTTAAACCATACCCGCGTTCTATTCGCCGTTCCAGTTTGTTAATATTGACTAGATTTGAGTTGGGTGCGGGGTGTGTAGGGGCAGGGTGACCCCGAAAGGAGAGGCTCAGCGAAGTGTCAAGGGCACCTCCCCCTCCCGCGATCGGTAGAAGCTACCAGACACACGTCGTACTTCTGCGCATGTCTAACCCAATAACCTTGCGGCCGTTGTCTGCTCTATGTCTCTGCCCCCTCCCCTCCAACCCCTCACGCCTGCTCGCTGGGTCACGTACAAATTCTATTCCGAACGTCGCTGCAGTCTTAGCAAACACAGACACATTTCATTACCTGGACTCATATTACAAACACGAAATCACAGAGGCCAATTACGCAATTTTTTCGACAGATTCTATACCCCCTTTTTTATTTTTCTCTCGTCTTTCATGTTTCCAAGCAGAATTAAATTACGCCATTTCATTGTGACTCATGTCTGTGAAGAGTTTGCTTTTAGTAATTTTTAACTTATCGATTTCTGTTGATATTTTCATCGGCGAGAAAACAAGAAAGCGGGAAATTTCATAATAAAGAATACCGATTACTGTATCGGCTTTTGTTTGGAGTGACTAACAGAAACCAAGAAGAGCTGAAACAGAAAATGTGACCGAGTTTAGATTCGAATACCACAGTCACTTTTAGCAACTTTGATTTACGCTCGTCGTGGCGCTGTTGGGGATCATGCCAGGATTGGGATTTAAGAAGGCGTATTGTACGGTCTTCCGCTGTCCATTTTAATGATGGGTTGCCTTCGAACCCTAGGACGGAGAGACCGATAATACAGACCTAATTAAACATATTTAGATACACTTTTGGACTGGGCGGGTGAAGACAGCTGGCCAGTGATACGACGAGAATACAGAGGTACAGGGCGAAGAATAAAGGACGACGAACATGTCGCTGGAAATAAGATACTGAGATCGGCACAGATGTTTAGGTGCCCAATATATGAAAACCATGTGAAGAATAAAAAACGCAGAGAGCAGTTTTGGCGTAGTGAGACTAGATTCTTGTTTCTGCGAGTCTGAAGATGGCTGTCTTTTTTGGTAGTTGCGTCGTATAGTCTGATATAAGTTTGCCAAAGCACGGGAGACGTCGGGAAACGTCTACTAGACAAAGAAGACAGCTATCTTCAGTTCTGGCATTGTTAAATGAATAACATGTCCTGCACATGCAAATACTCTTTAATGAAACATCAAATGTGTCGAAGAAGAAGGGAAATCGGACAATCGTAATGCTGTGGTAAAGTGGCGACATCTGACAGCAATCTATATTCACGGCTCTGAAAATTACAACACAGTCCAGCCATGCCATTGGCTTACCGTGAAGTTTTTCCCAGAATCCCATTCGTCCTGTGCGTTGCGTCCTTTGATGGAACCTACAACGACTTATTTATTGATTTAGATGGAATCTGAAATACAATAACGTCAGAGGTGAAGTTGGCTGGTTTGGGGAGGTGAATTAAATAAACGTTTATATCACAATATAAAATTATTTGTGTCAATGTCCACACTTCAGAGGATGGGTTTTACAGACTTTTAGCTAATTCTTTTGCCAGAAGTTTCATATTTGTCTTACAGAGATCGTTCCAATCAGAAACGTACCTCACTTGCCAGCCTTGATTACGAAGTGGGTGGAAAGATTGGATTTGGACAATATTTCCCATGCTATTTTATCAGAGAAAGAACACATTTTTTCAGGATTGATGTGGGCGTGTTATTAAATCTACTTCCTCCCCCATTCACTTGAAACGATGGAACAAATTCGTTTCATAGCAAACTGTTTCTCTCAGGATATCAAATTTGTTTTTTGTGTAATCTATTTGTTTTTGCAACGATCTTTAGAGATCTGATCTCAGCTACTTCACTACAACGCTCGTGTTGTTCAACACCGTAATCCATATACAAATATGGGTAGTCAAGTTCTGCTTCATAAAATTTTAAAAAAGTTTATACTCTTGCCTTTTCACAGAACGGCCTTGTAATTATGTCACACGGTTTGGCCAACTGAACATCATTTAATTTGAGATTAAAATCGTTAGAATGTTGAAGCGATATTATCACTGGTATTTCGAAATGCTGCTTTGGTTGGCACATAGTTTCTGTATTTTGGCATGGTATCTGAAACATTCCCCCAAATCTGGCGCAGAAAATAACCTTCCCTCGTTGCATAGCTCAGTGTGATGTAACAAATCCAAGGTGCAGAAGAGGGGTTCTGTATTTTGGGAACTTGTGATGTCATGACACCGACCGTGCCTCTGGACTGATGACGCCATTAGAAGTCCCAGCGT
>NW_019060341.1:0-22061 GCF_000696155.1 Zootermopsis nevadensis | reverse complement strand
CCTGCCAATCACATGACGAATGTTAATGGTTGTTTTTTATGTTACAGGAAAATACGTAACTTGTGATTCCCATTACAGAATAAAACGCGGATAATCTGAAGAGTTTCAATACGTATATAACAGGTAGAAATTTATAGTTTAAATGCGTCATGTTTGTGTTTTAAATTCAAATATATAATATAATTCAAGTCTATACACAAACTTTAAATTGTTGATGTTAAAATTTAAAATTAATGAAAACTTGCATTAAAAATATAGAGTAGTTTTAAAGATAAAAAAACCCTGAAGATGATGCTATGCATTGAAACATGTAGTAGTATAAAGCGCAATACTGTAACATCGTAATAACGATGAATAGCGCAAAATATCAATATTAATTTTAAATTTTAACATCAACAATTTAAAGTTTGTGTATAGACTTGAATTATATTATATATTTGAAGGTAGAAATTTATCAAAATTAGAGCCTTAGTTTGAATCCTATCTCAGTTCTTCACACCGTTATTCAAACTGCAACTTCGATGACGTATTCAAAAGCTTCCAGCGATCACATCGGACTGCACCAGTGGTGAGTTTGCGTACCAGCGCGGTTCGTTTATCCTACAGGAAGAATATCGAACACGTGCGATCCAAAACGCGCGTGCAAGCAATTTTATAGCTCTGCATTCATTAGCTTCTCTCCTGTAAAGTCCTTATAATCCTGACACTGCTCTCAAATACTGGACGTTAACAGCATCATAATGACGGAAACAAATAAGACTTTTTGACATGAATACGTCTTTAAAATCAGACCTACATAAGGGGTACCAGGACGGAAACGGCGATGTAACGTTTGCAGGGTGATCCATTCCGACAATATAACTTCGTGACTAATAACACGATTGAAATAAATGTGGTCTCGTTCGATCGGGTATACGACTACGATGCGAGCATGACCTTGAGTTGAATGCTAAACAAAATTGTCATCGATTACAAGCTAAGACTCTGTATATTTGTTACGCTAAATAAAAGCCATGTATCCATTTCGTTAGTTTCATTTAATTCCCATATCCCAAAGAAAATATTACCCGCTAACGCAGACGTATTCACGTAAAACCCACGGCCGTATCCCCGACACAGCCACACACCGATTTCTTTGAGACTATTTCTGTCTTCCGCAGTCAAATTGTACCAGTGTACAGTTAAAAATACGTTGGGCTTGTAATCCTGGGGTCCCGGGTTCGATTCCCGGTGGTGCCCGGATTTATAACTTGTGTTGGGCAAGGCCGTGATCCAGGTATCACGGAGTTTTTCTCCGGGGCTTCCCCGGTTTCTCCGTGGCATCCCAATAATTACTCCACTCACACACACAGAAGAAGGCAACGGCAAACTTCTTCTTTATTTATAATCATGGTACAGTTGAAATTGTATGGAAGACATCAGGGAATGTACAGGGCTTGTATTCATGAACTTGGAACTGTGGTACGTTCGAATTGAATGTGAACCATGATTTGCCTTACGACTGTAAGTTTGATACGGTGAAGGACACTATTCTAAGCCGGAAGGAGAAGTTGGAAGTCTAATTAGTTTCATCGTACCTGTGAATGTTAGAATTAAATGTAAAGTAAACTTTGACTTGTGACTGTAATCATGATTGCGTCAGTGCGGAATCTGACCCACATCGACCGTAGAGTTTCAAGTAGGGCTGTACGAACGTTTCAAATTGTAGGCACTTCCTTCGAATCTTGGTTAACTTAAGATTTGTCTCAGGCTCTAAGGGCTACTGCTGGAACAGCACACTGTGTGTGAACTTCTTAAACGTATCTGGGAATCACGACAGCCGCAGAGTAAACCACCTCCAAAAAGTACAATCCTAAACCAATTCAGTCACAACTCGTTTCTATAAAACCCATTTTAGTATCTTCTTCAATCACTTAGTAAAGGTATTTATTCCGTATAAATATTTGAGGATAGCCTTTCTAACACTGAAAATATGGAATATTTCTACTTTAATTAGATTCTCGCCTGTGTGTTGTGTCACAAAGGCGATACGTGTGGAATAGTCCACAGAGCGTTTATAAATTACCTTCTTAGCAACAGTATGATGTCATCAGGGCCCATGACAGGTTCTCTCACGTCTTTGAGGTGTGAAAATGTAAAGTGGGGTGGTAATGAAATCTTCTGCTCTCTAGATGTCGAACAATATCGTACGTGTTGGGGTTGTAAACCAGTCAATGTTAATCTTCTGGGCTACACCGTCTAGTGCACTTGCAAGTACAGTACACACGGCATTTAAAACCAGAAAACCAACATCTTCTCGTGAGAACCCCAAGGGAAGACGTTTTATTTAACGTAGAAATATGCCAGAATTATGCTTATATTTGTTTGTTTGACGACGCCTTTCAACTGCTCGCGCTGTGTCAAATCGTAGGGTGGTTTATAAATGCTGAATTTGAATAGAAGTGTAAAAAAGTGGTTGTGGGCCATGTTAGCAACTATCCCCGTATCTGCCTGAAGCAACTAAGGAAGACTACAAAAACCTGTAAGGGCAAAGTTCTCCTGGTTGATTTTCAAGCTTGGGAGTTTCCAAATATGATTTCGGAAATTATTCTATATGTTCTTTTTAATATCGTGGCATATTACCAATTAATAAATGGATACATTAAAGGAAATTTTGGTAGAATATGAGGAAGAAATACAAGAAAATACTGTATAATGTACTATCTAGATGTGTGCCAGCCGGCCTCATCGAATTAGCATTTGTTTCTTAGTTACGGGCGTTTTGGTAGTGCATTACACCGACCCTCCTGCGATTTCGGAATGGCGTGTGCATCAAATTTTGCCAAAGACTCGCCAAAACGGCTACGGAAACCTATGAAATGCTAAAGCAAGCATTTGGGGAGTCCGCAATGTGTCGTGCACAAACTTTTGTGTTGCATTCACGTTTTAAAAATGGCCGAACCTCTGTCGATAATGACGAGCGTTCTTTGTAATGGTAATGCTTCTTCTGTGGTTAGAACTGAATCTTCAAAATCAATTTAGAGGAGTTTGGGATATAAAGGGCAAATTGTTACCGATGACTTTGCAAAGAAGTGGATGGTAGCGGCCGTGGTCTATTTTTGTGTATTGAAGTCCTTTCATTCCGAGAACAATCAAGTGCTGGGTTAGATATTAAGCCCAGTGTACGATAACGTGCTGCTAGTCCAAGAATTTATCTAGAGGGTATAATGAAATAAAGGACAGCATTTGAACAGAGGGCGATATTCAAACTGTGTAACTTTCGAACGCAAACGGGACGTAATATACTCTTTTAAGCGTTCAACTGAAGCAGAACTCTTAATATGTGTTTGCGATATCTCGTATCAAAGAGGTTTATCGTTCGAGAAGACTTTTCGAGTTATCAGCCGGAATTAAAACATTGTTTCGAAGAAGGATTCATGGCATTTGGTATCCCATAAGAGTAGAGATGTTATACGGATCAGACATATTATATTCAAGCAATATGTGTTCACTGTAGTGCAGAGGAAAGGAAAACTATATAAACTCAAATGTACATTATAATTCCCTTTGTAACAAACAGGGCAATCATACAGCTCAAGTCTGAATCGATTCCTCGAAGTAATAATACACTATTCAAGTTTATAACCTAATGAACAATTCGTCTACTCACATCCTGTCCAAATGGACCACGAAATGTAAGACTTGATGATTGTTAAACCAGTAATAAAATGCTCAGTAGTTAGTATGTATTTGAACTTGACTACACTCCAAGAAATTTATTATTTCCGTACGTTCTGGACGCCACGTTGCATAAACTGCGCCAACTAATATGCAACGCCGTGTTATTTGTGGGCCAACATAAAGAGAAACGAACCATCGAATGGCCTTAGAAATTCTGAATATGATATCTGCCAACTACCAATACTATGGAAGCCACTGACTCAGATTGAAACTGGGTCATGGTCAGGTATAAATTTGTTTTCTGATGTCCTTTACGTCTGACACATGATTATGTTATTCAGTGTAACGTTTATGTAAATGCATACAGTTTCAACCCCGATACAGCGTAGCACATTTACCACTTTCCTCGCAATGATCCACAAAAGATTTGGAACTAAATTTCCTCTGTAATTTCAAGGAAATATCCTGGTAAACGCCACCCCCGCTAGCCGCCATTTACCAACGTCTGTGACAAAACAAATATACAGTTAAACATAATAATGAAGTTCGATACAACGCCATGCCGTTTTGTATCTATTGGTTATACAAACAACTACCTGCAATATTCAGTTTTTAAAATACTGTTTAACAGCAATGATACATCAATAAATGAAATCCACTCGGGTAAGAAACAACCTATAGTGACTTTTTTTTTGGGGATTTCGTTTGTTCTTTGGGGTCAGTGGTGTTTATGGTGACGTTCCAAATAAAGGCAGTTGCAGTAAAGGAACCCGCTACTGCAGGGGCGATGATTTGAAAATGGAAACATTGCAGAGTTGCATACAGTAACAGACAACATTTCAAGAATTTTGGTAAAACAGTTATAGAACCATCCCCCCAAACCGTCTCCCCTGCCCTGTGTTTTGTATCTGACAGTGTAAGGTAATAAATAGACTTTTCCATAATAAGAGTGTTTTCCACACACATCGATTAACTAGAATATAGTACTGAAACACATTAATTTAAAAACAGTCGCTTTCCTGGACACTGTAAGGAAGTTAAGCATTACACTGATATAATTTCGTACTGCATGGTCAGAATCAGTTGCGTTTATCTGAGTTAAGTGTTGATGGAGGAAAATAATAAGTCTGTGGCTACAACGAACAATATCCCTGTGTAAACCAGCAAAATATTGCTAACTATTTCTTCCTTGTATGGGGTACACCTGTCAGTCGGCGTTGTTTTGGAAATATTCTGAGTCTAGAAAATAGTTTTCGCTGCTTTAACGTCAATATTGATGATGGCCGATGTACGATGTTG
Organism: Zootermopsis nevadensis; assembly: GCF_000696155.1. Next base: position 17,102 of record NW_019060341.1, on the reverse strand, counting down.
GAATGTACACAGGGTTTGTGGAATTTCCTTTCAAATTACTTGCTTTTGTACAAAAAAAAGCAAGAATGGAAGGACGCGGTATTTTTATAGGCGCTTATTTTTTAAGTCATTCTCTTTTATTTTTGTTGGCTGCGTAAATCTGAAAGTTAGAAAATAAATTGGTATTTCTATCTCAACGTCTTCCTCATTGCACAATTCTCTTTACTCCTGTAACGAGTCGATACATAATTTTAATAATGTCTTCAACAACGTTTATTGGCGAAGGTGTTCTGGGTTTTAACGCTGTGTACACTCTCAGGTAATACCAACACTTCGGAGAAATATACTGTCCTAGAAGATCAGCCGTGAGAACCCCAGATCTCACACTGGCTTTGCAGGATTTATGTTTCTCCTGCCACGATCTTACATTTAAATTGAAGTTCTTCAGGCAAATAATAAAACATTATGGGAAAAAAATATTAAAACGTAGTCACTTAATACCACATAGATCAGCCACATTTTTGTATGAACAAATTTCAAAAGAACATGGGAATGAACATCCATAACAAATGTAATTGAACATATTTATATTTTTTCTCGTTTTGTGATCAACTATGACAATGAAGTGCATTGATATATAAACATAAGATCTCTAAATAACACCTAATAGCGATACTAAAAGGCACCTTACTACAAATTAACAATTATTCAATTCAGTGCCAATTTCTGTGCATGAAACTTTATCTGACGTCAGTGTCGAGTGGTTAATATTTCTGCCTCGTATTCGGGAGGTCATGGATTCAAATCTCGTCCGAAGACCGGCTGTTTTGACTGAAGCTTCGCGTGGTTTCCCTCGGTACCAACAGGAAAGTGACGCGATAATACTTAAACTCAGGTTAAGACCGACCACTTCTTTCCGCGTCCTTTTCAATTAATTTGTCATTAATCACCCAGTGTTTCAACGCTCTGTATTCAGAGCTACTTCATGCGTCATTAAATAAAATATTTAAAAGTAACATAATATCAAGTATTCGGTTTATTATAAAAACTATCCCTTCTCGAGAAATTTGCAGTATCTCGGTTAGTCAAGCAATTTCCACGTCTCTTAAGGATTCCGAAAGATTATTATTGTGTTTACAAGACTGAAGGCTCCGAAGAAAATTCTGTAGTTAGTACGTCGTCGTTAAATTACCTACGCGTCGCCCACTGTACCGGACGTGATCAGTGCTGGCTGAACGTCGGTAGGAGGCGCCATCACCATGAGCACAGATTTAGCTCGGGCTATTATTAAATTCCCCTGCACTAGACATGGGAATGTGTGCGTCACGTCATTATCCCACGTGGAACAAACTTTTTAATCAAAGCTTCAACGCACATGATCGTCAGTTCAAACCCTGATTCAAGCAGTTGTGTTTGTTCTTCAGAAATCGTCAAATGCAGAGAGACAAGAACTTTTTCATTTCTGACTAGTCTACAAATACTTACTTAGGCGGCCCGTTCTCCAGTGCCTTGAGCATCTACGGGTCCCAACTTTCGTTGGCTTTGATCTGTACACAGGACAGCACAACACAGAAAGACGCGGACAAACATCCATGCCTTGAGTGGGATTCGAACCCACGGTCAGAGTGACCACGCGGCCAAGTCTACAAATATGATTCAGAAATAAAGACCCAGAAATTGAACTGTAATAAAAATACATAAAACGCAACTTCAACTGATGTTACCACATTTCATGGTTTTGGAAATCGTGTTCTGTCTTTTCGAAACAAGATATTTGAGAACAACTCTTGAACAGCTACGATTTCCAATTTAATTACAAATCTAAGCTTTAAAGAGCAAACATTTGTTCATCAGCATCAACTTGTGATTCTAAAAATGGTTTAATTTAAACTGAAACCCCCGATCAATATAAAAAGTGCAAGCAACATCCACGTCGTCGGAGCATCAACTGTACGCCATTAACGGAGATACACTGCTGAAGCGAAGCCAACGGAGCGGCAAGAGCTGGGGCTAGACCCTTATGGGAATGCATTCTGGGGAAGTTCCTTGGTTAGTAAATCCTCTGGAGGGGTCAGGGCGCGAGCCCGCCTGGAGCCGCCGCCGGTGCAGATCTTGGTGGTAGTAGCAAAAAACCAAGTTCCTTGGTTAGTAAATCCTCTGGAGGTAATGCTTTTTGGGGAAGTTCCTTGGTTAGTAAATCCTCTGGAGGGAATGCTTTTTGGGGAAGTTCCTTGGTTAGTAAATCCTCTGGAGGGAATGCATTCTGGGGAAGTTCCTTGGTTAGTAAATCCTCTGGAGGGAATGCATTCTGGGAAAGTTCCTTGATTAGTAAATCCTCTTGAAGGAATGCATTCTGGGGAAGTTCCTTGGTTAGCAAATCCGCTGGAGAGAATGCTTTCTGGGGAGGATCCAGGGGACTTTTCCATGGTTTTCAGCCCTTTGATGTAGCCTAGGAACCTGATCGACCGAGTGCTTGTGGGTGGCCAGCCCCGGGTGTTCTAAACCGTGGCTGTTGTAGACAAGACGCGTCTAAGCTAGGAAGAGCAAAGCTATGGATTTTGAAAGGCCGCGCGGGGGGGGTTTGCATGAATGATAAAGCTAAAAGGGCGAAACCCCTGGAGCTGTAAACGCAGAGGGAACGGCCCCAGGCAACAAGAATACTGGGGAAAGTCCATGTGTGCAGAGCAGCAGGAGTGTCAACCGTGATTTCGAGCAACATTTTAAGCGGGGAATCCCCGAGGTTTTCTCAAGGGTAGGCCCCCCTCACGTTGCCTTCCCCATGCGTGGCCAAGCCAAGGCACAGGAGAAGAAGCCTGGGGGAAGAGCCCCTGGAGTGGCAAGCACACAGTTATGCTTCAGGGAGCAAGATTGCTGATTGAAGGCCTAGGCGTTCTAGGAGGTGGCCTAGCCCCTCGGAAGCAGTGCCGGTCGTCTCGAGGCCTGGGTGATGTAACCTGATGTGTCAGAAAGTCAGGGGTTTCCAACCCATTGAAGGCAAAGTCTGAGGAGTGGGGAAAACCTACTGGAAGCAAGCCCTTTGGACAAAGCCTTGAGTGACAGATGAGGTGTCATACTTGCGGTTGGAGAGGATTCTTCAGAATGCAAACCCCTGGGTTAGTTTCATTCCTTGGGGGAAACCATGCGATTTGCCTTGTTCCTAAGACAATCGCGACAGACAGACATGTACGGGCCCCATGAGGTGTTCTTCACATACGCTAAAGCATGAAGAACATCTGAAAACTCAATTTTCAGTGAGTAATCGATATGAATAACAAATATATGAACATGTTGTTAGTGGAACCTTTAAGACCAAATTGCATCCTCCTGCCACCAGTGAAATACATGGCAAGTGGTAACTGTTGTGTAGTTTCAAAAATAAATGTTCGAGATGCCAGGTAATGGATGAGGCAATGACTGATGAGTCCAGATGTAAACAAGAGGGTGACAAGTGAAACAAATCGACGTTCTTGCATTAGACAGACGTCTCGTCAAGATGGTAGGCCTAATATTGACTCATATTAAACCGAAAAGCAGCCCACATGATGAAATCGTAAGTGAACGGCATTTAAAGAGATTGTAATCTTCTGAGTTTCACCACCTCAAAATCCTCAAAGCTTATAACATTTAGATAATACAATTTTATATTTCTGCTTGACAAACGTTGATGAGATCATTTTAAATTATAAAACTACTGTCAATATTTTGAAATCGAGAAACATAAAAAAATAGCAAATTAAAATATTTTTGATATTCAGGGGAAAATTTTAAAATAGAAATATTCGCGTCCTATCGTCAACAAAACACAGGTTTTGCTAATTGTATGGTTTCTTTTTGCGTCAGACTACACAAATAATCAGTTCAAAAATATGGTTGAATGAAATTGGGTGCAAGCCAAAGTGTGTAAGATTCTGAACCTGGCCCTGAGGACCGCAAATGCCTCCCGTACTTATAAGGACCTAGTATCAACACAAGCGGTGAATAAATCTATTGCAACAGACGCATACCAAATGCTAGCCCCATCGTAAAGTTATTTACGGGTTTTCAAATCATAGTAGGCTCAAGGTTTTGCTTTAGGTGGATCTGGTGGGGGAGGCAGAAATTTTCCACTACGCAACGAGTGGGCGTATGTGGCCCGCCACGCAGGGAGACTTTGTAGCCGCTGAATATGCCTAACATCATTCCTAAAACCGTTTTCCAAAACAAAGTCTGGGTTATGGTGTGGATCATTTGTGGGCAATCTTCCAGGTCCTTTCCCCGTGTGACACGATACACTGCGGAAATTAAATGATGGAAAATTTCTTATTGGCATTGCATCTAAACCTGTAGATACGAAATACGTTTATGGATGTACTTGCATGAAGTATTTATTACGTAGTGAGATCAAAGTTTCTCACGGCTGAAAATATGAAGCTGGTTGTATTCTGTGTTATTACGATGTGTAATCTGATAGAAATATGTGAATGTTTCGGAGATGTTTGCTACCTCCATCATTAGGCCCGGTTTAATCATCTTCCGAAACGCGAATTTAGTTCGTAACGTGGCACTTATGGAAATATATGGCGTTTCAGAAAGCCTCTGTAATGGTCTACAAATATGGAGTTCGTGTAATTGTTAAAATATTTTAACATCCGTGCCTTCGTAATTTTAACGTTGAGTGAAACTCGGCATAAATTATAATGTGAGTAAATTAATTTTAATCTAGGTTATTCGTTTTACAGAATTTAAATAAATTACGTTGTGATTTGTAATCAGGTAAGTGTGAATTGAAACGTAATATAGGACTATAAACAGTCAGTCTGATACGGGATTTCTTGTTTGCTTGCGATCAGTGAGATGATTTGTAATCAGGTAAGTGTGAATTGGAACGTAATATAGGACTATAAACAGCCAGTCTGATACATATTTTCTTGTTTGCTTACGACCAGTGAGGCCAAGTAGTTCTCAGTATTTACACTAGAAGGCAGAATTTAATAACTGCTGCTTCCATTAGGAAGCGTTTAGATGTACTTATAGTATGGGTAACGAAGACGTTGAAACAATTTAGTACGGCTGATATTTTTAAATCTTGTTTCAAGCTGAATAGAATACTAAATAAAAGTTTAAAGGAGAAAACATTCCAAAAACGATCAAGGAAAGTAGAAAAATGGTGAGGTCCAGTTGACGCAGAATAATTCCGAGCTGAGCTGCACCAGTGAAAGCGGGGAAGGGAAAATGGAAAAGGCAAGACAGAAAATAATCTGTCGGTGTATGAATGAGAAAAAACTCCCGTTTTCATTTTGACACGATCGGTGCTTTGGTTCTCCACCGCTGCCGTGATTGACTGTTGTATGTCCCAGGGAAACTCAACCTTCATAAGAGAAGGAATGGCCTATATTAATTCGGGAACACACCGACATCCGCACGTGTCACTTCTACAGCCTAAACATTTTTATATCAGATAGTACAAGTAAGGGCAGTTATCTCTCCCTATGTGCTGTAGCTTCCCAGTCGTCCCCTCCCTCCCTCCCTCCCGCCCTCCGTCTCTCGTCTACGAAACTACGAGTTATTTCCCGTTTACTTTAAAAGCATGAAAACTTCGATTTTAATTCCCGTGGTTCTTAATAACGTGGGTTTGGTGCGCATCCTATCTGCTTTACACTGGTGTGAATGTACCCGCATCAATTCCCACTAATAATACGTCCATCTCGGTGACAGTTAATCGTGTAGAGGAGCGTGTTGTTGTGGCCCGCCAGTCAAAACAGTTTGCAACCCCTGGAGCGTGGGAGCCAACACTGTGCGCAGTACGATTCGAGGGCTGGAAGCGATACGCGACGGTGTCGACATCTCCTGGACACGTCAAGCTACTGGACGGATGGATGGCTGTGTAGAATCACGCTGAATGACGTCAAAGCGCTCACTGCTCGGGAAGGCATGTGTTCACGTGACCGGGAAGGTATCATGTGGAAAAATAAGATTTTGAAGAGCACGTACAATGCATTCTTAACAGCCATGTTACCTGTGGTTAGATCAAGCTACGTCTTTCCGTGCGTTGTTTGATTTTGATCTAAACTGGACAGCATGGCTGCCACTACACACGAAAAATAAAACTATTTTTTAAATATATTCCCATATAAATTCTACTAAACTAAAGAATACTTGTTGGGTTGTAGCTCTCTACATGTAACTACGAATAACATCTTTACGAAAAGACTGAGAAAGCCCGAAATGTTTTGTTCGAATTTTGATTGCCCACGTTTGAACAAGGCCCAGGCTTGGCCATTTTTGGTTATGACGTACGTATATATTGAATTAAATATACTGTAAAAAGAATGTAGCTCTCAAAAACAGATTGGTATGTCGCTTTAGGTTAGGAAACTTAGCGTTGAAATCCGCCACAGGAGTGCATCACAAGATGAACAACACAACGAGAAAAAAGCAAGAAATATTCCAATGTCTAACAACGTTTCCAAGTCCTGTCTTCCCATCCATCTTTTGGGTGGCATAAATTTGTCACATAGCGCCCTCTTTCAGCAGTTCAAATGTATATCGGTGTCACCTATCATTACAGAAATTTCTCGTGTCTTCTTCTGCTGTTTCCAGGCAAAACTGGGACAACAATCACTTTCTATCGTATCCTTTCCAATGCACTGAGATGATTCTCCGTCTGTGAGACACATTCAGCCCTCCCAATAAGTGACAGTGAAAGCTAAGGCTTTTACCCGGTGACCTACGTGAGCGATTAAATGCGAGCGGTGCGAGCGGTGCGAGCGGTGCGAGCGGTGCGAGTTTGCGTGGGTGACGCGGAAGTATCAAACTGGCTGTTTGTGTGGCGCTGTCCTAGGTTCCAGCGAAGCGGTCAGCGGTCAAAGTCCGAGATCAAATATTTTGATATTTTCGCGCGAGTCGATGCGCTAGCCAGTATGGCGCATGCGCAAGAAATCTCTGACCATGCAGTACACTGGTGCATGCGCAGGAAGGCCGTGTGCTTCTATTGCGGTCTCTCACGTAGGACACAACAAGAGATTAGTGTCTAATATTGACGATTAGAGATCAGGGCGCTAGTGTAACTTCTATGTGGATTATATTGTGATGTATCAAGTCACAGATGCAAAACTAATGGGCAGATAATTTCCCTGAACAGTTGTTAAAGCAGTGAAATTGCAGAAATTAATTTCAACTGTAAAATTGATTTACATCTGTTAAATCAGATACAGTTTTACTGTAAATTTTCAATTTTACATGGAAAATGTTTTTGCGTTATATATCATGTTATGTCTCTACACTGTAAATAAATTCATGTTTTGAGTGAGAAGCAAAAATTGTGTTTTACACAGAGCGAAATATTAAAACTTACTAGGACGTATAAATATATTGGAAGAATATTAAAATGGACCTCGGTTGTTGCGATCGCCCTGATGATGGAAGCATCAAACACCTCTGAAACGTCGGTAACCTTCCTTCAGACTACACGGCGAAACAACCCAGAAGACAGCTATCTCCAACTAGATAGTTTTTAAAAAAATATCTTGAATACCAAGATCTCTCAAGATTAACAGCGATAATTTTAGCTGGGCATAGGCCAATATTTCAGTACTTACTTCTATAAGTATTGAAGATGTGAAGTTATAAATGGATTCGCTACTTATTAAATAAATACCTGCGTAGAAAATTCTACATCCTGATTTATGCGTCGGCTAAGTGCACCCAAATAAGTCTCTCAGTACGTATTACATTTCGTTATGATTTGTTGTCACCTTGAATTCCGTCGATCTACGTAAATTACTCTTAGTCTATAGACTATTTTTAGGAGATGAGATCCTTTTAGAAGTACGAATGTGAGCGAGAACAAAGTGGGGCATTCACGCAGAATTATTAAAAAATTGATGTCTTCTACTAATTACTTTTTAAATGACCGAAGTTAAGAAAATATGTCCATACAATAATGAACATTTGTTAACACACTGACGTTTCTAATACACCTATATGAAAAATAAAATACAGAGACAAACCCAGATTTAAAACAGCCGAAATTAGAATTATGCATAAGATGACAAGGCGAGAGCAGATGACAAATTCAAAAATTGTACAATTATATCGTGTATTTTTTACTTCCCGATAAATTTTATCCAATACATTTTTCTCTGTATTAAGCCAGAATATAACATGTTTACCTTAAAAACGAATTAATATGAAAGTTACGCAAGAGGATAGACCTATTTGTAAACGTTCATGAAGACCGTTCAGTAATTTTCTCCACAAAATGTTTCATTGCAACTAACCACAAACAAAGGCTTTTAAAGCTTCAGTGACCATCTGCTGTATTGTTTTACAAACCATGCCATTACAGGGCCCCGTAAAACATTTACTGCTATATAGGTTATGATCTGAATATTTATCGATTAGTTTCTGTATAACAACAAATGTATTGAAATCCATAGGCCTGCTTCTAACCATGAGTCTGTTTTATGGTGTATGTGGTGACCCAGTTTCACATCACTTCCGGCAAACAGTTTGTTGTTTTTGACGTCCTTCACCTGCTGTTTCTGACTCTGCCATCAGAACAGTTGAGCAACGCGTTTCGTGCGACGATTACAATATGGCGTCCATGCGTTTGAAGCTCACAGATACAGAAGAATGTAGCATTAATGGGAGAGATGATTAATTCATACAACATTTTTAGTCGCATAATCAAGGATATGTTTATCCTAAATCGGAATAGTACAATTCTTTCCCCCAAAATGTGTCTTTACGGCTACTGAACTTTGTGTTCATTTATAGCAGATTCATCTTAACAAGTAGAAAGGCCAACCTTACGACAATTAACACACTGCATAGAATTATAAATTATTTTGTTCAGTGTTTTTATTATAACCACCAATATTTTAAAAGGTAAAGTTTAAAGACCTTAAAATATATATTTTATGGCGTGTAACACTTTTTGGACAATGGGCCATTTTTGATAAAAATCGGTAAGTTGACTTCTGCTTCACATAAATCAAGATTTGTATTGTACCAATATGAACCGAAATTAAATTCAGCCGAGAGCTTTCCGACGTCCATATTTTACTAAAATCCGCCGAGTAGTTTCTGAGAAAAGCATGGGGGCTGCCAGGAAATTCCTCTATTCGACACTATATATTTTGTCGTTGTACTAATAAACTTGCTACCATTTTATTTAAAACACGAAACGTATACGTGTGAAGTGGCTTGTGGTCCCGAGAAGGTTGTAAGTTTTGTCTTATTTAATTTGCCTACCAGTCTGTAATTTTATTGTCGAAATGTTTGGAAAGCTCAGTGTGAAAGCTTCTGATCCATCGATTTTTACCAGAAATTATCACCCTGATGATGGAGTCAGCAAGTACCTCTGAAACGTCGGTAAACTTCTAGCAGACTTTACGGCGCAACATCCTACAAAACAGTAATTTTTCTCCAGTTTCTTGTGTATTATCACAGACGCTGATAAACCCTTGCAGTTGATATGATGTCGTACCCTTCTACACTCTTACGGAAATCTGAGCTTTGAAATATCTAATTGAGATTTTCACTACAGTGAAGATATTGAGTGTGGTCTTCTGGGTTGTGAGAGCTTGTCACCTCCATCTTCAGGGCGGAATTTATAAAATTGCGCTGTTTGTGACCAAGCATCAACTTGTTGAGTTCATAAAAACTATTCCACGTGTATTCTAGACTTTATGACTAGCTGAGAGATCAGCTTCGCTCTTTGGCCACTTTGTTGCGGATACCATGGTGTAGGGCGGTGGTGAATGGGCCCAGGGTCCTTCTACCTACCAACGGTAATTGAGCTCTGTCATTCCAAGCCCCAGCCACTACACTGACTCCATTTGCACGGTTCATTGGGGTACCTAACGGTAACTGGCAATTTCACTACCCACAACATAAATCCCTCGTTAGTAAATGGTCAGGGGAAAACGTATTGACCCCATTGGTATTTTGTTCCTTTAAAAGAAATCTTTATGTAGGACTCTAGACTTTAGAGAGTGTATTCTCTTAGCATCTAGTACGAAGCAAGTCTGGTACCTGAAAATCGCCTGACCTACATTACATTCCTGAAAGAAAACGTGACATGGACCACAGCAAGGAACCATTGACAGATTATATATATAACAAGGAGAAATCTCTTATTCCTGAGCGGTAACCATTAAGCGTATTCTACAAATGACATGCCGTAACTTAAGGCTGCATTATACAATCAACTCTGAAGATGGCTGTCTTGCGCCGTGTAGTGTGGTAGAAGATTCCCTGCGCTACAATCCAGAAGACAGCCATCTTCGGGCTCACCACCGTGAAAACCTCAAACCCTACAATCAGCTCTGCTAACCGTAATAAATATGACACGTGCGCATATCCTAACACAGTAGCACAAACCAATTAAAAAACAATGAAATATTAACAGGTTATTTATGGAATAATATAGAGATGTTACTGTAAAATGAGACAACCAATCGCTAAGGAATTATTTTATCAATTTTGTTTTAAATCATTAGTCACTTATGTTCCCAGTGTTTTACGCCTCGTGGTTTTCGATAAAAACAAACACATAAACAAGGCTTAAAAACTGTAATAGTACAGTCAAATTTTTTTGGAGTGACCTCTAATTTGTGTGAGAGGGGAGTGGGGGCAGAAGGATAGATAATGACAGAGTAGTAATAAAAATGTCGAAAAACAAAAACTTTTAACTATGCTTACCATTAGATTTCTCGATGTATCACTTGATGCTTTTAATGTTGCGTCGTCAGTAAAAAGTTCGCTAATACATCAAGTCTAAGTTGTTTATCTGTTTACCCCCTCTCCATCTTGCACGCAGCTATGAGCAATATGAACCTCCCCCCCCCTCCCAACACACACATACGGCTCGTGGCAGGCAAGTTTCCTGCGCAATGTAAACATAGCGGCCTCCACAAAATAATTGGACTCTAGTTTTTAACTTATTTACTTTTCGTACTGGTTCTATTAACCGTTTGAAGCTGGATGAACAAGAGAAGAGAAAGTTGTGGAGCAGTGAGAGACACAATTTTTCACTGGGGAAACATAAATAAATAAATTTGTGGCTGTGAAGGTTGTCAGGCAGGCAGTAAGGAGAGAAATTTAGTAGAGTCTTACTGCATTCGATCGTAATTTTTTTTTTGATATTAACCTTGGGATGGGGAATCTCGTCTAAATTATTTGTGTATGTGTATACACAGACACATAAACATATCAAATTCAGTTCCTACGTGTCTCTAATACAAAGAAAAACTGTTTAATATTGTTTAAATAAATAATTGCTCTTTACTCTATGAATTTTACAAAACCCATAAATACACTGTGGACAAAATACAGTGTTGTGGAGTGTTCCAAAGGATTTCAATGATTACATAATTGTTATAGGCTAATATCCAGTCTGAAGTGAAAAGTTGTAATCCCATGCCTGTGAAGACTTGGAACAACGGAATAAATATTCATCCGATTCCAAATCCCATAAATGTACAACCGTAACACCGCCGACAACAAAAGATTTCTCATCACTTACAACAACTGGCTATAACTTCCAGGTTTTCCTTGAACACGCCACTACAACCGATAACTTCATTAGAATAGAAATGAGATTTGGTCACGAAAATGATTTCTTTTTTGTGTAATGAGCTACTTTAGAGAATGTTGCTTACGGGTGGGGCTTTACAGATCGGGTAGTTATTTAATCATTTTTTCTCTGAGATAATTTTGTTCTGCGTAATACTTGCTTCACGTGTTTCTGTTTTCTTCAACTTCACGTTATGTATGAGAGGACAGGTTGTCTCATCTCTGTCATGACCAGATATAAACAAATAAAATTACAGACCGGATTTCGATACTGTCTGCTTCAGTTTACTTGACGGCTGTGCTAATTTGTAGATATTTTGGTTCGGTTCGTTTCGACTTGATTTGTGCAATGGTACGGCAAGACATGTGGTCACGCGGTGGCATTCGCTCCATTGATACGAATGCTATGGGCGTACAACGGAGACATGTTAATTTTGACCGTAGTACTGAACGAAGGAGGTACATTGCGTGCTATGCTAACCTCCCACCCATCTCGGACTGAAGCGAATTCATGCAACTACGAATTAGTTTGGATTTTGCTCGTAACAGTTCATGTGACCTGGGTGTTCACATTGAATATCATAGTTAAGTGTGATCTCTACCATTTGAAATATTGCGATATTAAATTACTGCTTCTGGTTTTATGAATTGTTTGTGAGCAAAGGAATAAATAGTGAAAGCAAACTTTTCCCGGATCACTTAAATTTTTTTTTACAATATTTGAGAATAAATTAAAGTCGAGTTATATTATGGAATCAATATTATTCTACGTCTACAAGAGCACAGCGGGTAGAAAATTGACACGCATATATGAAAACAATGTACTGAAACAGCAAGACAATCTATTAAAACATCGCTCAATTAATCCTACTACTAAAAAACATTCATACATTTCTTAATTTTCTTTAATAAAACCAGGCACTATTTTTACTTGAGTGAGACACTTCCTAGTTCTTGATATGACGTTGGTCATTCTGCTTAAGAGTTGCTTACAGCAATAATTACTACAAAATACTGATGACATTAATAAGACGTGTCTTCTTATGTCAGGTGACTTTGAAATAAAAAATAATACAGAAACATCAAACATGAACGCGGGTCTCATTAACACACTATTGGAAAATTATGTAGTTATACATAAATGTGCATCGACTTATGCAATAGCCAAGGAAGAAAATAAATTAATTAGTGACGTAATGTTGTTTGTCAAGAGTCTGACAAAGCAGTTTAAAGTAGATCTTTCTATTCTGTGGAACCTTTTCCCTTCCTGCCAACCTTGGCTCAAGTTTCTCGTCTATTTATCTGCTCATGTTTGTTGAGCCGTGTCAATAAGGCATGTTGAAATGTTGGCGATTCGCCCTGATGATGGAGGCACAGCAAGGACCTCTGAGAAGTCTGTAAACTTCTACCAGACTACACGCGCTACAACTAAAAGACAGCCATCTTCAGAATCACCGCCGTGAAAACCTCAAATCCTTCTTAGTTGGCCAATTGTTCGCTGTAGGAACGGAACTTCAAAGGGGGAGCAACAGGTTTCTGTGTGGACGTGCTTGTCGCTCGTTCTGGGCAAAACACTGAGCCAGACAGTGAAAACAAGGCCATCACAAATTATGTAAACGTGGAGCTTTAAGGGTCATTACATCGGTAATTGAAGCCCCAGTTTTAAACATTATAGACTTGTATCGGGATATTCCGCTCTGTGGAGCCCTAACCACGAATTTTGTAACCTAAACATAAAAAATGGACACATAAAATAAAATTGCTTAGGAAATGAAGTTAATCGTATCTCACTCCAAAGTAGTGAAAAGCTGCAATGCTTGGAAATCCTTGGAAAACCCTTCATTTATTCTCTAACAGTAGATCGATTAATTTGTCGCTTCTGCTACATCTGCTTTCGCTTTTAACTCTTTGAAACACAGTGGCAACGTACACAGAGAATCTAATGTAACTTTCAATAACTTTGAGCTTTGTCCACAGAATGTTTCTGCGTATGATTCTCAGAATATACGGCGATAATATTTCTAAACAGCGCAAACCAACTAGTGTTTATAATAGAGACGTGTTATGTTTTCTTTGAGGTAGGAAATAACTACGGCGTTCATGAAAACATGCTCAGCTAGTCAAGAATGTCCCCGCCTTTTATGGAACCTGAAGGCTCATTATCGTGTTCACATGTGCCAGCCACCAGTTCCTATCCTGAATCAGATGAGTTCAATCTTTACTCTCCCATTCGATTTTTCTAAGATCCATTCTGATACCATCTACACTTAGGTCTTCCGAGTGGTCTTCTCCTTCAGACTTTTTAACCAAAACTTTGTATGCATTTTTCATAGCCCCAATCCTCGGGTCATCCGAGATTTGATCATCTCAGTATTTGGTGAACAGCACAAAATTTGAAGTTCCTCATTAAGCAAGTTTCTCCACCATATTGTCACATCTCTCTCTTGGGTTCAAATATTCTTCTAAGCATCTTGTTCTCAAACACCGGGAAACTACGATCCTTCCTTAATGTGAGATGCGAAGATTATTCTGACGTCACATTTCGTAACATTCCGGCTTTTAAGGTGAAGATTTGTTAGTCCTCACCCAAACCACAAGCTGGAGGACTACCCGGTGTCGGTTGTCCGCGACTGTTTACTTAATATACAGGATAAGTCAAAAGTAGCAGCACACATTTGGAGAACTTTAACCCTGTTAAATGCAGCCAAAATGCGCTTATATTAGCAGATATCTGTAGAGCGTAACCTTAAGCTTCGTTTGTTTTCCACAATTCACAAGCGCTCTCAGCGGCAATGTGAAGAATTGTAACAAGCAAACAAAAATTGAGGTTATGCTCTACAGATATCTGCTGATATCAGCGCATTTTGGCTGCATTTAACAGGGTTACAGTTCATAACATCTTTGACTCACATACAGCTTTCCAACGCCTGGGTGCCATAAGCATTAATTTCTTACTAATCTCCTGACGAAACACAAAGTGACTCATGAAAACAGAAAAATTGAACTAAATTTTTGAATGCATTGTGTGAAAATAGCAAACAGCGGTAAAACCTTACATACCGTGCAGTGTTGAATATTTATCTAAAATATATAAAATAATGCATACAAAGAAGACTGCACTAAGTGTTTTTAAAGTGAAAACAGTTTTGTTTGTATGCATGATTCTATATATTTTAGATAAACAGCAGTAAGACATTCTTTGGCTTGAAAATTAGGCCAATCATTTAATCTGCCCTGCCCTAGCCTTACCTAACCTAACGTTACTGAACCTAACCTCAATTTACCCTACCAAACCTAACCTGATCCAGCCTTACCCTACCTAACCTAACCTAAACATGAACGGAATAGTATGAAAACTAAACGAAATTTGAAACGAAGAACCGGGTACAAGTCCAGTTCATTGCATCAATGTAGAAAAACATTAATACAAATATTCTGCTCGCGCTTTTGTCAACTTGGACTAAAGTTGCAAAATATATAACAGAAATGCAACGTGTATTTACACAAATAATGTGTGCTTTTGGCTGATACGTTAGAAAATGATAATTTATGCTATATCGCATCTCGCCAACTGCACGCGAACAGCTGACCAGATGTTCACCAGCCCGCTGAACATGGGCGCGAGCTGTCGCCAAACAGCGTTCGCTCTGTGCGTACGCGCCTTTTACAAGAATCATGCACGACTTCACACTGTGACAAGTGTGCCATCACTTGGAGGAATGGAACAGCGAAATACTCTATGGCATCGAAGTAAAAAGCAAACAGCAGGTATTGCCGATCTCCAAATATGGAGCAATTAAAAAATAAAACACATATTAAGTGATACCTGGTTAAAGGTCAAAATTGTCTGTATCAGATAATAAATGAAAATCAATACGGATAAGAAAATAAGATGCAAGAAATAATCCACTGAAAAATATCAGCTGAAATAATATTTTTCTGTTTATTTTGGTATAATTTCTGTGATATACTGTATTTCCTAAAATGTATTCGAGGAAAAAAATCCCTGTCACAAACGAAAATGAACATAACCCCGAAGATACGATTTTTTTGGGGTGTCGCGCCGTGTAGTCTGATCTAAGTACATTCAGGTTTCAGAGTTACGCTCATCGCCATGATGATGGAAATTGCAACTACCTCTGAAACGTCGGTAAACGTCTATCGGACAACTCGGCGCAACATCATGACAATGTATTTAAACGCCTATAAATTATTAAAAATTTAATTAAATTAATCCTACTATAGCAAATACATCCACATATTATTAAATAATTCATTAAATCAATTACTAATGAAAAATTTAACACAGCTTTTGCTTCAGTATTCTACCAATATCAGGTTTAAATTCTTCTGTGACGATTCGATGGCAAGCCTCCAAGTGTTCATCAACAGAATATTCAACAATATGCTTTCATTATTGTGGAAAGAGCTCTGCTGTGAATCGCTTCTAGAAGACGTGCGTCGTAGACAAGATAATTTTGTGCTGGTAAAAACGTTTTATAATATCACAGGTACTTATCTTATATAAGAATTGTTACAATACATTTCATTACATTTACGTCAGATTCTCCGGAACCGTGGTTCCACTGTCAATTTTTCTCCTACTGACCTGGTGTGTCCTTGTCAGCTTATGTCGTGGTATGTTCCCCATTAATTTCAGTTACTAGTTCATAACAATTGAATGAACATTTCCTTTATAATCGCGTAACCTTGAAGTTGGGAGTAGATATTTATGGTAGCCCATGGATGTTATTGTGTAGACACTGGCATATTCTGTGATGTATCTACTTTCTGTACTTATTGCAATTATTAATTTGTCAATGCATCATTATTAATTGGTGAGTCCATTAGTAGTGAAGTATTTGCTCCTTCGGTAGTCACAGGCATAAATTTGTACTCTCGCGTGACCGTCTTCCACCACATTTGTGTCACAAGGTGACAGTTATGTCGAGAGGCCTGTTACAACCTATTTGGGTAGATGAAGTATTTATAGACGGAGAATGGATTGTTTTATCATCATTTATACATTTACATTTCTCTAACATTAATAAAAGGTTAACGAAACGAGAATGACCACACCTGCGACTAACAGTGCGATAGAACGCCTACAACAAGATTATTTGGTGATGAAGTATGATCCAGATCCCTATGTTATAGCAGAACCGATACCAGGTAACATTCTAAAATGGTACGTATGACCCTACTTTGTGTCTAAATGTGGCATATTTTTAGAATATTTTAAGAAATGGTAACTTTGGCGTTTTTGGTTGTTTCAGGCATTATGTTATCACAGGACCAGAAAACACTCCATACGCTAGAGGACTGTATCATGGGAAACTAGTGTTTCCAATTAATTATCCATTCGAACCTCCTACCATATACATGATCACTCCAAATGGAAGGTTGGTACTTGTACTTTTTCTGCTTGCTGGATTTTACCAAACGTCCCATGCTTCTCAGCTATGAATCATGCCATTTAAAAAAAATTACAAAAGAACTTGTGGTCTAAATTGAAAGTTTCATTTCATATTTATGTATCTGCAAACAAATGGAACACGTTATAG
>NW_019060340.1:323949-340535 GCF_000696155.1 Zootermopsis nevadensis | reverse complement strand
TCTGAAACACTCGATCTCGGCCTACCGTGGTCTGTGCCTAGCTCGGTCTCTTGACAAGATCGAGTCAAGCAGAGACAGCGTGTGTCCTAGACACGGTACTGCAGAGACCAGGTGCTGTAGACAAGCTTTCAGGAAGGAGTCGGGTTGAGAGAATTTTGAAAAATTCAAAGTTTTCAAAAAATCAAAAAGTGTCGGAAATTGTCCAAATCGCGCACAAAATTAAAAAATTCGAAAAATTTCGTTTTAAATTTTTTAAAAAATTTTGATTTTGTGCGCTTTTTAGACAATTTGCAGCATTTTTTGATTTTTCGAAAATTTTGAGTTTTTTCCAAAAGTTTCCCTACCTGGTACGAACTCTGAAACACTCGATCTCGGCCTGCCGCGGTCTGTTCCTCGCTCGGTCTCTGTAGGACTCTCTCTCGCCCTCCCTGACTGTGCCTCACCCAGTTTCTGTTGGACTCGGTCTCGGTCTAATCGTAGCCTAGACTAACGTAATCACAGATTATCCTAGACAAATCCTAGCATAGTCTAGCCTTACCCGGTCTCTGCCGGACTCGGTCAGTGTTTCACACGTTCTCTGCCTCGCCTTGTCTGTCGGACTCCGTCTCTGTGTCACGCGTTCTTTGCAGAGATGGACTGTCAACGACGGTGACATAGGGAGACGGCATCCTGCAAGACCGAGTCAAGCAGAAAGAGCGTGTGTCCGTGACACGGTACTGCGGAGACCAGAAAACAAACAATTTCGAATTCTTTTTGTTTTGTGTGCTTTTAGGCACTTTTCAGCATTTTTTTATTTTTCGATTTTTTTTTATTCCCCCCCCCCCCCCCGCCCCCGTTTTTTAGAACCGGTCTCTTCTTCACCCATTATTTGCAGTGGCGGCGTGTCAGAGACCGTGTGATAAGAGACTGGATCGTGCAGATACCGCGTGCGTCAGTGAGAGGATAGGGGTATCCGATTCTCGCAGGGGTCAGGTATGGAGTATTTTGAAAAAGAATTCGAATTTTTCAAAATTTACAAAGAAATCATTAAACGCTAGAAATTGTCTAAGAAGTGCACAAACCCAAAATTTTTAAGACATTTGAAAAAATTTGAAGTTTAAAATTTTCAAAAATTGAGTTTTGTGCGCTTTTTGTACAATTTCCTTTTATTTTCTCCCCAAAAAATGTTTCCAATCCGATTACATCCACAAACGGTCTCTTCCGTACCTTGTGTCTGACGGATTCTGTCTGTGAGGGACTTGTTGTATGACAGACCCAGTCACTGCGGACTCATTCTCTGCAGGATTCGGTCTCTGTATGTCCCAGCCTCTGCTGGGCAATCTCTGCAAATAACACCTATGTAGTCAGTAATATATAGTTGTAGAGGGGTCTATATAGCTGGTATTATCAACAGTAATATAGGCAGGGGTAGCAGGTCCTATATAACCATTAATATAGCAAGGGATGTGTGGATATATATAGCCAGTAATAAAGTTGTCCATTTACCTAGAAACAATTGCAGAAGTGGATGTTCTATATAGAAATTAATACATACAAGAATTGAGATGTCTGTATGTTGAGTAATTTAGGCTGAAGTAGTCTTTAGACGGTAATGCCAACATTGTTAGAGGGTCTGTATAGCAAATAATATATGAGGCATAGAGAGATGGAAAAGAATCTTACATATTTTTTTAAGATCATAATTGCGTTGTTTTTGTGTTATTTATGGTTTACTTTATTACCTTTAACCAGTCTTCAACATTTATTGGTACCTGTGTTCCACTCAGTTCCAATCTCTCCTTTCTTTTAGACTTTGTTATGGTGTAGTATAGATCATATTTAAAGAAAGCAATGGTGTTTTTTTCGTCCCCCGCCCCCCATTACTTGCTTAAATTGCCATGCACTATAGTTGTTGAAGAAAACTTTCTATCCACACACACACACACAAACAAACAGACGATTAAACTTAATGAAGAAAATTATTTCAGACCCACAGTTAGGTGTAATGGTGCGCCATGGACTAAAGGTATACAGCTGTGTCCGTGAAAAATGGCTGCTGTTTTGCTGCCGGTCAGCAGAAGAGAAGCGACGGTGGCTAGATGCCATGGCAGAGGAACGTCAACTTGTAGCCAAAGATCGTCAAGATGGTCTCGAATTCCCTCCAGCAGCTCGCCAACTTGCAAGAATGGCTGCTCGTTGCCAGAGGAGACCACCTAGCAAACCCAGAAGTAAGCAGCTCTCACAAAAGGGTCAAATGAATTCTTAAATAAAGTGGCATTTTGTTTCACATGACATAAGGTATTCTGTACACAGTTGTCCAAGACTATAAGAAAAAGTTATTTTGAGACAAACAGTTTCTGTTATCTACATATGGCAAAATATTTTTAAATATATATAAAATCTGTAGAGTTAAACCAAATTTTACATTGTGCATGGTATTCCAAAATTTAATGTAAAGTCTCTTCTTCTGTTTACTGCATCATATGCAGAGGTAACAATCCATCAATTGAACTGTATAAAAGTTTATGAAAGATTTTTTAAGTAGGATTTGAGGTTCTCGTGGCAGTGAGTACGAAGATGGCTGTCTACTGAACTGTAGTGCTGTGTACTCTGGTAGAAGTTCTTCAGTATTGCAAAGGTAAATTTATACCAGATTACACAGTGCTAAAACTCAGAAGACAGTCTATGTATGTGGGCAGCAGTAGTCATAGCAAATTTTGAGAGTGTGTTCTGATGCGCACAAGAAGGTAATGATGAAAGAAAAAGAGAAAACAAAAAATTAATCGGGTATGTCAGCAAGAATTTCAGTTTGTACATTATGAGTATGTCAGGTAGTTCACCATTGAAATATGCCCACTGTTTAATGAGACAAAGGGAATGCAAATTATAACTCGGTTAATTGTGCAGCCATGGAAAGTAAAATATACCAATCAAAAGCTGAGATATATCCTATCATGGTCTTTACAAACAAATTCCAAAGATGTTCACAGAAATTTACCAACAACTCTGTGAAAATCACCAAGAGAACGTTGCTAGTGTTACACATTGGTTTTCTCTGTCCATAGATAAGAACTATAAGGGGGACTCTAGATACAGCATCAATCCATCAGAAGCAAGTTCCAGTCATCACAGCCTTAGTGGGACACAATCAGCACACGGGTCAACTCACTCATTGGGACGCAAGGTTGGCACCTGGTTTACGTTTGGCAGCAGTAAAAAAGGACGAGCGTTAGTACAGACCTCTCCACGCCGCCAGCACACATGAAGTAAGGGTACATCTAAGACAATTCTGCTGGCAGCAACAAAGAGAACAAACAGACATAAGTTAATATTTTCAATGATTTATAAAATAAAAATTGCAAAATATGAAAACTGTTCAAGCTCAAGTTGCCCCTTCTAGAGATAAGCCATTTACCTGACCTATGATTGCCAAACATATGGCAAAATATTTTTAAATATATATAAAATCTGTAGAGTTAAACCAAATTTTACATTGTGCATGGTATTCCAAAATTTAATGTAAAGTCTCTTCTTCTGTTTACTGCATCATATGCAGAGGTAACAATCCATCAATTGAACTGTATAAAAGTTTATGAAAGATTTTTTAAGTAGGATTTGAGGTTCTCGTGGCAGTGAGTACGAAGATGGCTGTCTACTGAACTGTAGTGCTGTGTACTCTGGTAGAAGTTCTTCAGTATTGCAAAGGTAAATTTATACCAGATTACACAGTGCTAAAACTCAGAAGACAGTCTATGTATGTGGGCAGCAGTAGTCATAGCAAATTTTGAGAGTGTGTTCTGATGCGCACAAGAAGGTAATGATGAAAGAAAAAGAGAAAACAAAAAATTAATCGGGTATGTCAGCAAGAATTTCAGTTTGTACATTATGAGTATGTCAGGTAGTTCACCATTGAAATATGCCCACTGTTTAATGAGACAAAGGGAATGCAAATTATAACTCGGTTAATTGTGCAGCCATGGAAAGTAAAATATACCAATCAAAAGCTGAGATATATCCTATCATGGTCTTTACAAACAAATTCCAAAGATGTTCACAGAAATTTACCAACAACTCTGTGAAAATCACCAAGAGAACGTTGCTAGTGTTACACATTGGTTTTCTCTGTCCATAGATAAGAACTATAAGGGGGACTCTAGATACAGCATCAATCCATCAGAAGCAAGTTCCAGTCATCACAGCCTTAGTGGGACACAATCAGCACACGGGTCAACTCACTCATTGGGACGCAAGGTTGGCACCTGGTTTACGTTTGGCAGCAGTAAAAAAGGACGAGCGTTAGTACAGACCTCTCCACGCCGCCAGCACACATGAAGTAAGGGTACATCTAAGACAATTCTGCTGGCAGCAACAAAGAGAACAAACAGACATAAGTTAATATTTTCAATGATTTATAAAATAAAAATTGCAAAATATGAAAACTGTTCAAGCTCAAGTTGCCCCTTCTAGAGATAAGCCATTTACCTGACCTATGATTGCCAAACTATTCTTCTTCTTCTTCTTTTTCTTCTTCTTCTTCTATGGTTCTCCAGTCCATATTCAGTCCACGGCCTCCTCAATTCTCCTCTTCCATTCAGTCCTCTGTTAGGTCCGTCTGTCCGAGGCTTTGATTGACGTTTCAAAACATCTTCCTTTTTAAGGTGCAAGGTTGTTAGCCTTGCAACCAACCCCCAACCTGGAGGACCAGTGTACCTATCTTAGTCTGACCTGTCCCCCTTGACCAATCTGGCTAGGGAGTAATAGTTTGGCATCCCCTGTCTAGGGGATGCCAAACTATTACATTACTTCTAATCTGTAAATGACACTCCATACCAGCTACCTGAAACAAAGGATATACTACTACAAACAATCCTATCCGACTTCTTTCCTTTTAGTACACCAACATCAGTGCATGATGCTATGAGAGTTAAAAGGAAACACATCTAACATGTTGGCTGTCCATCATTCATCTTCAAGTCCAAACATCAATGTCATAAAATGGTAAAGGAAACAAAAACATAACAGCATGTAAACACTTCAGGCACAAGATGGTAGATAGAACTTTTATAATGTCAAACAGACTGAATATAAATATGGGGCAGTGTCTAGCCTAATGCCATAAAATGAGGTCTGTACTAATAGCAGCAGTTACAATGAATGGACACAATCCAGTGGCTGTTAAAAATACTTGGAAATTAAATGAACTAATGCGGGTATGCCAAGGTTTCAGCCACCAAAGTTCATACTCTTCCATATTTCATGTTCAGAAATAAAACATTTAAAATTTATACATATTGATGATTGACCTCACCAAATCATTTTTCACTACACTGTAATGTGGGGAGAAGAGGAACATATACAAGACTGAAAAGTTACCTTCCTATATGACTGCTGTAACTTACTTGCACACAGTAAGTTTACGGTTTGATTTTTTACTCTGCTACAGTAAAAACATTTCTTTTAATAGATGACTTGACAGTAAGCTTTAATGTAACATACTATCCATAACCAAACATTGATGAAATCCATTTCACATATCATTATTAATGATATACTGTAAACATAGCAGAATGCATACATATCTACTGCTGTGTGATTTAATGCAGCCTCAAAATAGATCAGTAGATACTATACAGAAAGCATGGATCCATTAAAATAAATGAGTTGCAATGAGAAGGCAAAATCACAGCTTTACATATAGCACTATACATATCTACTAATTCATATTTTGAAGTATTACAAACGACTTGATGTTCTTCTTCTGGGTTTTCGTGTCATGTAGACTCATCGGTTGATGCCAACGGTTCAGAATAACATACTCCTCCATCTTCAGGGCTCATGTTGAAAGTTCATGTAATCCTATATAAATCCCTCCACTTCCCAGCATCACCATTTAAGCCCTGAAGTTGAAGACAGTATGTTTCTCTGAAGTGGCATCTACTGTCAAGTCTACATGGCACCAAAACCCAGAACATCATCATCTTCACTGCGGCAAAAACCTCAAAGCAACTCAACTTCAGGGCATATAGTTCAATGTGTTTTCAGCTCATCATTCTGTATGTTAATACACACTGGTCAGTCAAGATAAGACAGACATGGTCAGTCCATAGTCACTTCTTCTTCTATTGCTCCCCGGTCCGTATTCAGCCCATGACCTCCTCAATTTTCCTCCTCCTTTCGGTCCTAGTTAGGTCCGTCTGTCCGAGGCTTTGATTGAGATTTCCAGTAGCTCTTGGGGTCACTGGGGTACTCAAGCCCCACCACCACAACAAGGTGCAGGTACCATTAAGAGTCCACAGTCACTATTACGCTCCAATTAGTCAGTCACAAACAAGATGTCAGAGGACAAGGTTACTGTTACAGGTGCACTTATGATTTTGGGATGGTTATGCAAGCAACAAACTAATATGAGGAGGCACTGGGTTCATCCACTGTTCAGGACAGGGATGATGATAATTATAACATATAACAGCAATGAACTTGACTATTAAAATGATTAAAGTACCTCAGAAAATTAATTCTTCAATTGAGCTGTTACAGGGAAAAGTTTTATAGCTTCATGCAAATGTTGCTAGAAACTGTTGACAGTTTGCTGGAATTTATACAGGATAGTGTGTGTGTGGAGGGGGAATTGTGTGGATTTTTCACTAAATTTGATATTTGAAAGTTGTACTACAATTTGTCAACTTATTCCAATTTTGGTTAAAAATACAATGACAAGTACATTCATTAATATTTACGTGCATGGTACAAATGTTATTCTCTTAGAGAAGCAGAAAAGACATGTTTAAAACTGTATCATTCACATGTCCAACCAGTGTGCATTTCCCCATAAATGGAAGTATGATTATGACTAAACACATCTAAAGCTGTCATGTCAAAAAAGGTGTGTCCAGCCTCGTTCATCATGAAAATGTGTTTGTCATGCTATTCATTTACTGTTTTTTTTTAAAACATGACGAAGAATTTTACCTCGTGTATCAAATGGCCTACACTAAACCAAACCAATTCACTACAGGTTGGCCTCATCACTGAAATTTATGATGACCTCAGAAATATAATGAATAACTCTCGGTAACAATAATAAAGTAGTAAAACATAAATTGGCCAACTCTGGACTTAATGAACAGGCCTACAAACTTCACTGAGAATAAATGTTCTAAGACTTACAGTTCTACAGCCCTGTGGATAGCTAGCACAGTTGTTGCTTAAGTTGGATGCAACAAAGCTGTTACTATACACACACACAGGGGGATGCTAAAAATGTAAATGTTTCATTGTTTGAAGCCTCAATTTTGCAAGTAGTGTCTCAGAATTTGGGATTGAGGATATGAAAAATTACAAAAATGTAAGAAATAACTGCCTTTAAATTTTACACCTTGAATTCATACTTGTTTAATAACCACCATTATGTACACAAAACAGTGATAAGATGTTGATTTATATAGTACACCACATTTTTATGTATTAAATTTGGGCCAAATTTTGAGACATCGTTTACATCTAGTGCGGTGCAGCCATTAACAGGAGGCACAAAAAATGTTTTTTGTTGTAAAATACATGTATATATATTTTTCTGTAAATATGTATTATTATGCATTAGGCTACTGATAGATTGTACAAATTATGTAACTGGATAAATTCCACTAGTGTTAAATTTTAAGTTCTTTAGATGTACTGATGATCTCTTGAAAGCTCCATTGACAAGTTTTACTGATGACATGTGTCAATTCTTGTGCAAAGTACCCATAAATATATTAATAAATTTATGGTTGTGTGTTCCTTGTATAAGATGAAATGCAGTGAACTATTTAAGAGAATGAAGTGTTGCACAAATAGACGTTATTGTATGACAGCATTTTATGAGACATGTATATAAAAATGTTAACTTGCTGTAAATATACTTAACACAATAGTTTTATAAAGAATGCGTTGGTTTAATAATTACTGCAATTTGTTTCTTTAGTCGTGCTGTCCTCCCCTTTAAACTCCAACATTGTCCTTCGCATTTAATACTGTAAGATAATACTTCCACAGGAAAATATCTACGTTGCATTACTCTGTCTAGACAAATGAACATTACACTTAGATTTTACCTTTATCATTTTATGAGAATATACTACATTACCTCTACAGCAGCTAATATAATAGGAAGTACAAACAGATACTTCAGTGTGTTCTTACTATTTTGCCATACAAATATGTAGGGCAGTCAAAAATTTCCCAGAATTGTAGTATAGCACTGTACACCTCGCTGGTTGTGCAGCAATTCCTCGCTGAGAAAAGCATTCCCGTCATCACCCAACCACCATACTCTCCGGCTCTCGCTCCGAGTGACTTCTGGTTGTTCCCTACTCTGAAAATGGGCCTCAAGGGGGCGCATTTCGCAACCATGGAGGACATAAAATCTAATGCGACGGCCGAACTCCGGAAGATTCCAAAGAAGCCTTCCGCCGGTGCTTCCAACAATAGCAGAATCAATGGAGCAAGTGTGTGTGTGCGCAAGGGTCCTACTTTGAAGGTGATTAGGTAAGCATTGCTATATGTCCTACCATTACAGTGCTATACGACAATTCCGGGAACTTTTTGACTGCCCCTCGTATATATGTATTACAAGGACAGGCTCTTCATTGGCTGTACTAAGAGATATCTTACACATTTTCCCAAGTCATCTCAACACCCATGGAATTTAATAGGTACATTTTGTTTACAACATTGACATTGTTATATCCATTAACATATGTGACATTTATACAGGACAGTTTTGAAAGCTCCATACTGACAAATTAAATATATTCCTAATCATGAAGCACATAAGTACTATGAAATCTATAATAAATCTTGTAGATTATACAGACACTAAAGCAATTATATTACAGCTGTTCAACTTCAATTATTTCAATTCCTTGTAAGATTTATTTAAAATGTTCTGAAATAAGTGTAATGCAGAAAAATAGCCTCATAGACCAATGCAAAAAAAATGAGCAGAGGGAAAAGGAATAAAGAATAAAATATTTTTACTTTTACACACAGAATATCTGTAAACCAGACAACTCTGAATTGGAAGAAACATACCAGAGCTCACCCCTTATAAATGCCACAAGGAATTAAGAATTTATACAAGATTAAGGCCTGTAACTTCTAACACCACATTTAACATTTTAATATGTACTATCTTTAAAAAAGTACCTGCAGCGTACCCAGGAACGAAGGATGAGCCCTGAACTTGCCTGTTAATTACAAGTTCCAACTATTCATCTCAGAAATGACGGAGAATTGTTATTTAAAAGTTAAATTAATATCTTTGGGTGCTCGTACAACACAGTTAAGGTAAAAAGTATCCTTTAAAATGCGTTCTTCAAAAAAAAACATAAAATAAACATTCTTGTTACGACACAAAATATGTAAATATTTCTGTTTCTATACCACTTTTATAAAAATTATTTTTCCACCACAATAGAACATTCCAAGTTTGTCATTTAAAACATATTACACTATTTTATGCTGAAACTTCATTTTAAATATATGTTACTATATAATATCATATAGTACATTTAATTCACTGTTATTTACACCTATTTACATTTCACATGACCAAAACTTTTCACATGCTGATAAACACTTTATCCGTATAAAACACAGTAAGTTGTCGAAACAAACTTCTTTCATATTTTCCACACCTTCAATAAAAGTTTACTGTATGAATAAATGTGTGATGTTTAGCTGCACTTTCAACATATTTATGAGACACTTACTAAGAAGGAAACGTTTTAAGGAGTTAATGAACATCACGAACTCTGTTCACCGTCACAATCATTTGTTCAAGCAAATTCATCACTCAAAGAAATCACGCTGTCTCACCTTGCTATGTGTCAAGATCATCTTCTCGTTGGCTGGAGAAGTATGACACGAGGCCACCAAATTCGCCACCCCCTTCCTCGTCATATGACTTACTGTTGCTACCATCTGATGCCTGGAAACTGTGAGTTGCATCTGGGGAAGCATAGTGATCCGTGTAAGGAGAACCCTGGTAGGCAGATGGAGGGAGGGCATCATCTGCAGCTGCCAAAGGTGGAGGAGGGGGATATGCACCATAATGGTAACTGGGTGGGGGAGGCGGGTGGTATGGAGAGAAGTTACCAGGGGCAGGACTCCTGCCCTGATGTGGAGGCGGAGAAGGCTGAGCTTGCTGTAGATGGCTTCCTGCTGTTGTAGAGGGTTGGAACTGTGTCTGAGGGTGTCGGCCCTGGGAAGTCCCATTAGGTCCCACTACATCTGCAGGCTGAAGAGGAAATCTAATAAGAGGTGGTGGTACTTGCTGATGCATAGGAGGAACTGCTCGTGTATAGTGTGGGGGAGGTGGGGTGCTGTGGGAAGCAGGAGATGGCCCAGGTTTTCCAGCCAGTGGGCTTCCAGCAGATGGAGGAATCTGTGATGGTGGTTGATGTAATGGAGAGCCTTCTCCCCCAGGCCGAACAGCAGTGTTCGGTGCAATTGCAATTGGACCTCCGCCAGAAGGAGATGGATCCAGAGGATGGTGTGATGTATGATACATTTGAGGACCCTGAGACCCAGGGCCTGGAGTTCTCATCCGTAAGGGTGACATGGTTGTCTGCTGAAGAGATCCTGGTGGTGGGCGGATGGGAGACCCTCTTGAACTGGCATAATGTGGCAAGCAGATTCCTGGACTGCCAGAGGGAGAGCTAGTTAAAGGTGGAGGTTGTCGGTATGGTGATGGGATACGGCCGCGAGCTGGAATCGAGTACGACTGTGCTGTAGCCACACTGTTCCGACCCGAAGGACCAGTTCCCACACCTGGTACAGGTCCTGAATTTCCCGAACCTGGGCCTACCAATGGTGGCTGATCACTGCCTGGACCACCAAAGTACTTGTGTCCCATGGCTGTGGCTGCAGCTGTGAAGCTCTGTGGTCCTCCAGAAACAGGCTGCGACTGTAACATTCGCGTAATAACACTGCTGCTTGAATGTGGGGGCTGTGCAGAAAAAGGCAGTTGTGGTTGCTGTTGGTTTGGTCCTGGGAAACGTGATGGTCCTACACCAGTCAGAGATGTTGATCCCATATGACCATTATCCGTGAACTTTCCTGCTAAACCAACAGCTGCAGTTAAATCGGCAGCAGCAGCAGCTGCTGCTGCTGCAGCTGCAGCAAGTGTAGCTTTCCCACGACCTCTCCCCTTCCTCTTTGCTGGTGCTGGTGGTAATACTAGTGGAGCAGGTGACGATGCAGGAATCACTGGCAAAATGATAGGTGGGACTGTTGGCAGTGGCTCTACACTCTTTGAAACTTCTGGTAAAATGTCAGCATTCTTGTGAACAGGCAATTCTGTGTCTATAGGTGTGCTTAACAAAACAGGCTGTAAAGATTCAATTTCATCCAATTTCTTAGCCTTTTTACCCCTCTTCTCGTATTCCTTCTTTTCAAGCTTCTTAGCTTCTCTCTTCTGTCTCCTTTTCTCTTTAGGCTTGGCCAAATCTGCCTGCTGAAAGGCTTCTTTCATAGCCAAGAATTCATCTTCCTCCTCCTCTAACACCTCTTCCTCAAGCAATTCTTCTTCCAGCATATCATTCATTTCCTTTTCCTCATCCAACAACTCCTCTTCCAAAAGCTCTTCATCCATCAGTTCTTGTCTCTCATGCAACACTGATCTTATCCTTATTTCTCCTTCTTCCAGGTCATCAAACTCTTCATCAAAGTCCTGCACCTCATCCTCAGTATCATCTCGGATGACCTGTTTCTTTGTATGTGTTGGTTTGGACTTCCTTGGTTTCCTTTCAGATTTTTTCTTCTTCTCAACTTTTGGTTTCTTTTCAGATTTCTTCTTCTTCACAGCCCTTGGCTTCTTTTCAGACTTTTCTCTCTTCTTCTTTCCAATTTTGGATGGAAGGTCTTCAGCTGAAACATTTCAATGTCACCTTCAAAACACGCCAAACCATAACATTTTAAAAATACATAAAATAAGTAAACTCAAACAATTACTTTCTAATACACATCGTGTCTGACATTGAACCATATATTCTCATGCTTAAAAAGACAATTCCCTCCCCCTTCTTATTGATATGAATAAGCAGACTGGTTTCAGTATGAGTGCAGGCCAGGACAACCACTGTCCTGACCATACCCTTCTGGTTTTCCTCAGTCATTTGGCGCAACAGTATCTTGAACAAGACTGCAAGTGCTTCCTCACCAGTTTATTGTACACAACCACCTTTCCCATCACTCCCATGTTCTTTCCACCTTAAAACACTCCATGACAATGGTAACAACTCGGTCCTGTCTCATTTATTTAGTTATAAAATAAAACTGGCTAACCTGATTCATTATTTAGTTCCTTTCTTACTGGTTCTTCTTCTACCTGTGCTTCTTCTTCTTCCTCCTCTGCTTCTGATTTAGCTTCTCCTCGGTCTCTGGCTTCAGCTTCAAGTTCAGTAAGAGGTTCAGGTTCTACTTCTGCATCTCCCTCCACTTCTTCCATTTCTGGTTCTTCGTCCTCTTCCTCTTCTATCATCATCTGCTCCTCTTCACTCGCTACATATTCGTCCTCACTTTCTGGCCGCTTAGTCACAACTTTCATCAATTCCTGAAACAAATTAATAACTTTCTTCAGAGGCAGGAAAGCATTTCTTCAGTGTTTGAATGTAATGAGGATTAACTTTTCTCCCTTCCTTGTATAAACATCACACTTCATCCATGGTAATAAATCTGATACAGTGAAACCTCTATCCATCGTTCCCGGAACTATCGTTTTCCTGGATGCATCGTCCGTTTTGTTCGGTCCCGAATACATCCCATATAAAATAATGTTACATTTTCCCGCTTCTATCGTTCCTCGAACTATCGTTTTATCGCATCGATCGTTCAAAAATCTTAGTCCCGGCCCACAATTTTCCCGCAATGATCGTTTCTGAGAAATTAAAATGCTGGGTTTTGAGATAAATTAATACCGAAAGACGCACAATGTTTTTGGAATAAACAGTAGCGGTAACCTGTTATGTCGCCCAACCAGCACATTCTTTTGGAATGAGGGTCAGCGGTGCAGGGGTGATAGTTGGAGTGAATGGCGGTGCCCATTGTCAGAAATTTTACGATTTTAATTAGGGTGCACTCATATTGTTCGGCAGTAATAGTATTTCCATTCTTCCTGTTATTGTCCGCAAAGGGGGTTGGAGTGGTGAGGAAGAGGGAGACGACGAATGCGAGCCCGAAGCTTTGCCGAGTTTTGCCGAAGCGCACGCTGCATTGGCGAAAGTGAAGTTGTTCTTTTATGCGCTTAATATTAGTGAACGTGACGAGGAAAACCTTTTGAACGTGGAAAGTGCTCTGTTTGGTCTAAAACGTAAAGTTTCGACAAACCAGTTGTCCATTAAAGACTTTTTTGGTAAAAAGAAGTAACTTTGAAAGAGAAACATTGTTTTTTTTAAATTTTTAATGCTTTCCCGCATCTATCGTTTTCCCGCATTCATCATTTTTATTTCTCACCCCCGCCGAAAACGATGCATCGAGGTTTCACTGTACTTTTAAATTTCCATAACATTTGTGCTTCATTTCTCTTACTGTTCCTAAAATTCAATTCATTTATTTAAGTGCTTGACAACAGCCAAATAAGGCCAATAACAGCCAAGCACTAAACCAGAGTACAGGATAAAATATAATAAATAATTATATTCATTTCAATAATAATAAAAGTAAAATGTTACAAATACAAAAACAAACAAACAAATGATGATGATGATGATGATAATAATAATAATAATATTTTATTACATTCCATGGATCCATAAGACAGTCAGATGACAATAGGATGTGGAAAAAGTCATAATAATAATAAACTGTGGGGCCGCCCGCATGGTGTGGTCGGACGATCTACGGCGTGGCCTTCTTGCGTGTCACGACAATAGTGATCCTTCGCGGAGAGGGTACATGGCACGGATGCATTCCCTTTGGTGCGAGGTGTATCCTGAGCACTCCGGTCTCTCACAACAAAACCTGCGAGACTATGTCAATCATCTACGAAGGAAAAGCTTCCTATTCGATCTTTCCGACATCTGTCCTGACAGTGGTGTAAGAGTATTTTTCTGAGGTCATAGCATTTAATACAGGCTCAGAACAAAGATGAAAACCTTATATTCTCTATATTCACAAAGTTTTACCTTTATCAACAGTGACAGAAAGTAAAAGCTAGCAAAAAAAATCTGCACTCAATCTAGTTCATCTTAATACAAAAGTTCTGGAGCAGGCCATTGCCCCTATATGACCTAATTCTACATAATGTGATAATGTATAAAACAATTACACATTTATTTTGCAACCTCAATTTAATAGGAGTTACAAGTCTGGTAAGGCCCGCGCTGTAGCCTCACGGTCTGAGGCATCATGCTTCGGACCGGCGATACGGAATGCTCGCTGGTTCGGTCTCGGGGAAAGAAATTTCTCATGAGATTTTCGACCGGTGTATGGGACCGGTGTCAACCCAGCATCGTGAGGAAATTGGGGAGCTACAATGGTTAGCGTGATCCGGTCAGGAAAGCTAGCAATGGCTGGGGGTTCGTCGTGCTGACCACACATCACCCTATATCTGGTTGGATAATCGTTCACCTCTGCTTAGGCATGTGAACATGAGGCCAGCAGTCAAGCTCGTCGGCTTTGGCTCTCTGGAGCTGTTACGCCACGGATTTAATTTAATTTTTACAAGTCTGGTAACCATACGCATAAACATTCCCATGGTATACAGGTGTTTAAAATAATGACAGAAGCTCTGGTAACAACCACAGTGGAATAACTAATACATCAGTGCCTGAGAAAATATTGATACAAAATCCTGTCCTAAGGTCAAAAGGTAGCAACCTATGACTGGAACTTATACTACTGGCTAGCAACAAACTGCTGGGTCTGTCATGGATGTACTAAATTTAATCAACATACCTCTTCACTCTCTGAACCTGCAATCTCCTGATAGTTGATCTTCCTACCACGTGTTCGAGGCAAAGAAGCTTCATCAACACCTAAGCCGCCAAATTTTATCTGAAAGAAAAAGATTTGCAGATGAAACATCTTTCCTCAGTCTCCATAGTTTGGTCAAATAAAAGTTAAACTAAATTAAACTACAGGTAAACCTCGATTTACGCCGGGGATGTGTTCCTGTACAAACTGGTGTAAATGGAATCGGAGTAAATTGAAACTCTAATGTAAATCAATGGGAAATCAATGACATGCGTTCCCGGCACCCAAACATTGACGACTAAAGTTGCTCAAAAATTGACTTTGCCTTATCCGTGATAGCAATTTCAGTCAAGGGAATGTTTTTTCAATTCATGTCATCCACCCATAGCAACAGTAATTTCACCATTCTTTCTAAAAGTTTACTTCTGCTATAACTCACTTGCGTTGCACTTACTCTCGTAGCCTGTTGCATTGATGTATTATTTTATATGAATTTTTCATTATGGTAGCCACAGTGGAAGGAGGCAACTTCATACGGAAGGAGGCAACTTCATACTTATGCACACATTACGACAGGTATCACCACATTCTATTCTATGAATTACGCCCATCTTATCTTCTAACGCAATAGACCTATGCAACTTTTTAGAAACACATTCACTTCTCTTACCAGACATGGTGGCTCTTCTACAATTTATAAATATAAAACAGTTGCTACTGCAGAATAGTGATCGAACAACAACACAAACAAGTTTAGCACACAGTTTTCAGCACATTCAATGTGTCAACAAGAAGCGACCTGAGCGCATTTTTCCTTACTCCCTTATCAGGCTGAACGCAAATGACTCACCATGAAGAGTGACTAATGCTCACGTGACTGATGCACAATGTTGGCAGATTTTTAGGAGATTATCTTGCAACTACTTAGCAATAGGTGAAGAGGTGACTGTATTTATAATTTTTATTCAAAATCAGCGATGTAAGAATTACGATTTAGTATAAGAATCAGTACGAGAAACATTGTAAAACGTTATAAATAATAGTAAAATATATTTTTTTCACTTTTTGACTTGCTGGTTTCAAAAGCGGCGTTATTCTGAATCGGCGTGAATTTAAGTGGCGCAAATTGAGGTTTACCTGTATATGAAACTGAGAAATTAAAAACAAGAGAAAGAAATGAAGATTTCTGTCTTCTGGGTTATTGCGCTGTGTAGTCTGGTCGATGTTAACCAATGTTTCAGAGGTCATACTGCCTCCGTCATCAGGGCGCCCTGATGACGGAGGCAGTATGACCTCTGAAACATTGGTTAACATCGACCAGACTACACAGCGCAATAACCCAGAAGACAGAAATCTTCATTTCTTTCTCTTGTTTTTAATTTCTCAGTTTCATATACAGGTAAACCTCAATTTGCGCCACTTAAATTCACGCCGATTCAGAATAACGCCGCTTTTGAAACCAGCAAGTCAAAAAGTGAAAAAAATATATTTTACTATTATTTATAACGTTTTACAATGTTTCTCGTACTGATTCTTATACTAAATCGTAATTCTTACATCGCTGATTTTGAATCAAAATTATAAATACAGTCATCTCTGCAATTACGTATGTTTCGTTAACGCGAATTTGCTCCAATGAGATCGATGAATCG
>NW_019060340.1:263235-318389 GCF_000696155.1 Zootermopsis nevadensis | reverse complement strand
TTCACAATTGTAGCAATGTCTTTGCCTCTGCCTTGATTTCCAGCTCCTTTTACAGCTTCAAGTTCATCCTACATAAACACAAATATAAAGGCTCTACCATTACAGGAGGTTTCAGTTCAAAATTTAACAGTTTTTAATTCCCTTGTGAAAAAAATTACATTGTTCATGAAAGTGAGGACGAGTAAATGTACGAGAGCGTTTCAAAAGTAACAGTAAATTGACAAGATTTCACGAAACAAATACCCCAGGCATTTCATACTCCCGCACAGGGAAGATACATTCTTAGAGAAGGTTTTTACACTGCTCAATAGATGGCGTGGCATGCTTAATTGGAAGGGATGCATATACAAAATGGCAGCACCCTTAACTGTTTGCACCGTAGAGGAGCAGCGAGCAATCATCAGATTTCTGTGGTCACAGGGTGTGAAACCTCGTGAAATTCATAGAAGAATGCTGCAACAATATGGAGATGCCTGCATTGGCGAGAGAAGTGTGTACGAGTGGGTAGATGCATTTAAAAATGGGCAAACATCAATCCGTGATGACCAACGCTCCGGTTGTCCATGATAACGCACGCCCTCACATGGCTGCTGCGACTCTCGACACCATTCGCAGATTGAGATTTCAGATCTTACAGCATCCCCCATACAGCCCTGACCTTGCTCCCTCTGATTATCATGTGTTTGGACCCCTGAAGGACGCTTTGAGAGGACAAAGATTTGGGTATGATGACGAGGTCAAAGAAGCAGTGCATTCCTGGCTGAAGGCACAACCAAAAACATTTTTTCTGTTGGAATAAAGAAGTTGGTGCAACGGTGTGAGAAGTGTACTGAAAAGGAGGGTGATTATGTAGAAAAATGACATATCATTTGTATCTGTAATTAAATTATATATCTCAAAATATTTAATTTGCTGTTACTTTTTGAAATACCCTCATAGTTATCAGCAGATACAGTCTGCTGTTCTCCTGCTTCTAATTTGATAGACCCTGGCATTCAGCAACAACAGTTTTGTCAGCCAAAATTAAATTACGAATGTGACCGGCAAAGGAATGAGTATTTCAGTATCATCAAAGACAATCACCAAACATTTAACTTTTCATGAACTCCACATACAATGACTAATAACTTTGAATCTGAAGGAATTAGTTTTTACCTGAATGGCTGAATTTATAAGATCATCATATTCATTGAAGCGGTAGCTGAAAAGGGTCTGACGTCTTTCCCTCAAGTGATACAGAGGTTCTGATTCATCACCTGATGATGATCCTGACTCTGAACTAGATGATGATGATGATGATGATGATGATGATGATTTCTGAGCCTTTGAGGCATGATCTGATTCACCAGCTATTAACAACAGAGCAAAACCAATATGGATCAATATCAAATACATAACTGAAAATATATTAACAATAACGCAAGCAATTTAGATTCAATGTGTTCATTTCTGCAAACCAAAATAGTTAATTCACAAAAATTTTCTGGGGTATACACAGACATTAGGATGATATCCACGAACAGAAGCACCGCTACACAACATTCTTGGAAACATCACATTCACTCTGTACAGATTTTCTTCTGCATAGAAGTTACATCACCTATTTGGAATTTCTGATTTTCCAAAAAAATTAACAGATAACTTCCAAATCGCCATCAATGTCGCTCTTCCTGAATATGGAGACAATTTGTTTCTCTAAAACATTGATATCTACCTATAAGTTCACACGTTCATACTGAACACCAAGACAAGTGAAAAAAACAAATTCTTCAGCTACTATTTTATAGGATTTCAGAACTTTATAAAAATCTAGATTTGTCAAGTTCATGAGAAAATTAGAAAAACAGTAGCCATTAATAAGGTCTTTATTTTAAAAGAATGACTTTCACACCCAGAGTAACTTGAAAGAGAATACTACAAGGAAATTCCAGCCATGCAAAAATGCCTTTTGCTGGATACTGCGAAGACCTCACATACAAATGCTCATGTGTATACTAGTATTTTATGTTATTATTGTACATCTATGTCAGAAACTGGCAGTCTTAAAATAAGAAACAACATAAAATTATCTGCAAGTTCATGTAAACCAGTGTGAATCAGAAGGGGGTGCACAACAGATTCTAAGCTGCTCTGATGCTAGGGTAGTTAATCCCCCGCCCCTTTTTCATTAACTTACAAACATGAACTCAAAATCAGTGCTTACCACTAGCTCCAGTTTCCTTTTCCTTATTTGGAAGTACATTGTCCAAACTTATGCCCACATATGCGAGCCTTTTACGCCGCAACTCTTCGTTCTCGCGTCGTTTCAAGGCTCGATCAAATTCCTTCAAGTTATTCTGAAGATTTGTCAATAGGAATGCCTGTAATAAAAATTAGAAAACTTCAATGGACGTAGCTGTCACACCTACAGCAAACCTCAAAAGAGTGTAAAAACTACTCAGATGAACCGTACATCACTATGAAAGTATACTTACATGCTCGCAGGGGGGGCAAAACCAATCCCCCTCCGGAATGACAAGTAATGCTGGGCGCAGACATGAACCATGCCAACCTGAATCGCATTTGTCACAAAGTAGAATCCACTCAGGATGGTCGCTTTTGCCACATTTCTGGCAAGCATGATCATCTGCTGTCTCCTCTCCATCAGATTCTAACCAAAGAAATTAACAGTAATAAGATGAATGTCTAGAACAGCATTTCTCAACCGGGGTTCCCCGGAACCTTAGGGTTCCGCGAGCAATCGCCGGGGGTTCCGCGAGAAATAGTGATGAATAGGCTAATCATATGTAAATGTATTTTTGAGTCATTTTTATGTTTAATTTCATATTCGTAATTTTACTATACACGTACGACATATTCTCGGAAAATTCTTGGGTATTATAATAAAGTCTTCAACCTGTTATGTCATTTAGAAATATAATAATCATTGCAGTTTTCAACCTCTTACATGTGTGAGCAAGCTTTTTCTTATTTAACAAGTATCAAGACCAAAGACAGAAATCGTCTCCTTTCAGTTGAAGATGAAATCCGTGTGTGTTTATCTAAAGTTCGACCCTGAATTAAGTATTTGTGTACCAAAAGACAAGCACAGTTTTCACATTAGAAAAGTACATTTTATTATTTAAATTGGCTTCAAAAATAACATTTCCTTGACACATATATTTGTTCATATGACATTTTACTTTGATTTATCTTATGCCTTTTTAACAATGTCAATAAACGATTTAGTTATTGTAGTAGTTATTATCTGTTTTCGTTCTGTTTATATGTGTTATATATAATATTGGTTATTTATGTTTATTTTTTGTGTGAATGAAAACCTCCGTATGAGGTCTCTTGAACAGGCAGTTTGATTTCAGTTTTTTTGTATTGTCAATAAACTTGAGAAAAACATAAGTTATTTTTGCATAAACCAGCTATCAGAAAAAATATATTAAGTTTTCCTTATGAACTTTAAGTTTATAAAAAAGAAAGAAAGAAAGATATCAATAATGATACATAATAATTTTTATGTAGGGGTTCCCTGAGACATGAATATTATTTCAAGGGTTCCGCAAGGGCAAAAAGGTTGAGAAACGCTGCTCTAGAAGAATGAAAAGGAGAAGCATACACCAAGAAGAAAAATATTATTTTTATTACCAATTATAATTTAATAAAAAATTGACAGTGGAACCACAGTTCTGGAGAATCTGACGTAAATACGTCTTCGTATTTAAATTATATTTAGGCAATAAATACAATGAAAGGAAGTTTATACATAAACTTGATAACTTGCAATAATTGCTTCTTGCGATTTCTATATTCCCTCATACATTCAGCATTAGTTTTTGGTATTTTTTTGGGAACTTCAGGTTCATTATTTAATACTTCTATTTTTTTACGTTTTCTGTACTGTCTCATATATTCTGCATTACGGACTCTTTTAGCTTCAATGTCATCCATCTTGTTATCTCTACATAGTATGACGCAACATACAAATGCAGCAGTAGCGTGAAGTGGTATGCGCCTTTATTTGTATAAATAAATGTTTGTAGAACCTAAACCATTTGTGATATGTAAAATCTGAAAACAGATATGGAAAGCTCAAGAGGTAATACGTATTTTGCATGCAATATGTAGGTCCTTATTTGCTGATCATTTTACATATAGGTTACATTACCCTTACTCTTACCATTCCTGAGGAATGAGCGTTTAAAGGTGACTCGGCGCTGGATCTTACACATCTTCATAACGCTGTTTTTGCCGAATGACCCTTCCTCATAGACGTATTTATGTCAAAAGACGACAAGCCTAATTCTCTTACACGAGTTCACAAATGCAGATAAAAACATTAAATGTGATGAACAATAATAATAAATAGGAATCTCTTACCTCAAACTTTGTTCAATTGTAAGAGACGAGGTCCACCCGCAATGACCAATTTAATCAAAACTAAAATGGAGGGAGTGGAGGGCAGTATCACAGATTTCTTAATAAGATAACAGATATCTTATATAAGATAAGTACTTGTGATATTCTAAAACGTTTTTACCAGCACAAAATTATCTAGTCTACGACGCACTTCTTCTGCAAGCGATTAACAGCTCAGCTGTTTCCGCAATAATGAAAGCGGATTGTTGACGGCAGTAATGAAACACAACAATGCCGAGTAAACAGATGACATTTCTTAGGTATCATAACAATACACGCAGGAGTTCATTTGAAAGCTGACCATTGTCAGTCTATATTTACACATTGTTGATATGGATGTTACACATCTTCGTAACGCTGTTTTGCCGAATGACCCTTCGGTATAGACGTATTTACGTCAAAAATGATACTCTCCTGTACTACACACGTAAGGTAAAAAATAACAAACAAATGATTATGATGCGAAAACCTGTAAAAAATGTCCACTTAGAAACCAATGGAAGGCAAGCATAATGAGTGAACATCCACTAAAATGGCTGTGAATGGCTACTGTAAGAATTATTATTGAAGAAGTGATGAACATTATGTTTTCAAAACATAAAAAGTTAGATTACCTTTCTGTGCAGTCCTAGCCCTGCGTGGGGGCTGCACCTCAGCATCTTCATTTTCTAAGTCAGACTCTGGAGAGAACTCATGGTCTGATTTGAACACCAAGTTACTCTCATCTTCCTCCTCCTCTGTCTGCTCCTGTTCTTCCTCCTCCTCTAATGATGAACTAAAGAAAGGCATATACTGTATTTATTGATGTAACACAAATACATGTGTCACATTACAGACAAACTTTCAATAACTTTTGTAACCATGTCTCCTACCACATTATTACAATGCCTTTCACTTCTCAGCATATAGAAGCATTAAGGATGTCTCTCTCAAGGTAAGTGACAAAATTCACATACAGATGTGAATGGATATCAAACCCATAAAAAAATATATATACAGAGTGATTCAAAAGGTTAGGGCCAAACAGAAGGAGCGTATAGAGGAACTCAGAGAGAACAACTTTCGGATAGGAATCCATGTCCTCCGAAGTTATCCTGAGTCAGTCGAGGCCATTGAAGGTAGAGAAGTCTGATAACATACCACTGAAATAATCGTACTTTGCTATTCTCCTACTAGCTTAATTTTGAATCACACGTATCCCGTCAGATTCTACAGAGGCCCCCAGGCTGTTTAATTGTGTTTGTGAGTTGATAGTGACTGGCGTATTGCTGCTTTTGTAGTCTCGTGTTGGTTATTTGTGAGTGCAGAGGCTCCTGGGTTGTTTGTGTTGGCGACTTGATAGCGACTGGTGTCTCGCTTAATAAAAAAAAACAAAATTAAGCTAGTAGGAGAATAGCAAAGTACGATTATTTCAGCGGTATGTTATCAGACTTCCCTACCTTCAATGGTCTCAACTGACTCAGGATAACTTCAGAGGACATGGATTTGTATTCAAAAGTTGTTCTCTCTGAGTCCCTCTATACGCTCCTTCAGTTTGGCCCTAACCTTTTGAATCACCCTGTATATAAAATCCATGGGATTAATACAAATATTTCATCCCAAATTAATTCAGACAAAAGAACCAAAATGTTGATGAGCAACATGTTAGTCATATATTTTCATAAATCAGTAATGTGTAAAATCTGTCTCATCTTATGCCAATTAATTTAAATTTTATTTTTTATTAAAATGAGTTCAAAACTGAACTCCATAGTGACTCAAAGGTTTTGCTTTTGTATTTCTTATATTACCTTGAAGATCCAGATGTTGACTGCCAAGGATTATCACTGAAACTTTTGCCAGACTTCTTCTTCCGCTTCTTCCTTTTCTTTTTCTTTTTCTTTGAAGTAGCTGGCTCTTCTAACTCTTCCTCTGCAGTGTAGTCCTCATCACTTTCAACCTGCAAAATATTATACATTTTCACCCTACGGTTTATTTCTGCCCCACATACAATATTCCCAATTATTCAGACTTTCATTGACAATTATTTGACCAACTTACAATTTTCTTTTTCCTCTTCCGTTTATCTGACTTAGATTCCTGAAATAAAATGCCAGTATTAAAAGATTTTCCCAGAAAAATCTGCCACTCTGCTGGCAAAAGTCTTTACCCATTCTGTCCACTTCTCAACATATTTCAGATAATGTACTGATGTTTCACAGCAACTAGGGTCTTAACCAACAGGAACAAAAACACAAGTTAGCAAAACCAGTTTTTGTTAATGGCAAATCATGGATGAACATAATAAAAGTCAAAAGCTAAGTATTCTGCCCCATTCTTTAAACGGAGACTTGTAACATCATAACTGCAAAACAATGATATCTACCTGTAAGTTTACACAGTGCCACAACCCAGACGAACTACATCATCAACCTTACCACTGTGAGAACCTCCTCAAATCTCAACAAATTACTGGCAAATTTCCAATGTAGTACGTAAATAAAATACCAACAAGATAATGGGCCATTTCCTTGAATAACAAAATCCCATAATCTATCTTAATCTATCCTTACCTTAGTCTCATGTTTTTCATCATGTTTACGCCTTCGTTGCTGTTCCTTCAGTTCAGAAAGGGTCAATTCTTCCAATTTCCTCCTCTCTGCCTCCTCCTTAATTTTGATTTGTGCAATACGACGAGACTGACGTATAGGCATCCCAGAACTAGGACCAGCTCCACCATCTTTGCTCGTCTCTTCCAAGATAATGTCAACTCCCACATCCAGTCCAAGCAATCGGCGTGCTGTAATAACGTTAACCCACATCTCCTACTCTCAATATTAAGTACATAAATAACAGAGTAGGAAATTGCCAAAAAACAAAGGGGGAAGCATATTTCTTTAAATACCTTAATCTTCAGAGACTTCAAAATGAGAAAACTGCCAATGGACTGAACTGTATGAACTGCACAAGTGTAAGTCAAAGGATATACAAGACTGTCCCAAATATTCTCAAAAGAAACTGATTTTACACTTAAATTTATATAATCTCTAAAGGTAGGATGTTACACATACTTATCATTAGAATATACTGGGTAAAAAAATTATTTACTTTTCCTTGGAGCAGATTTTGGTTTCATGGGTACTTCTGAAATAACAGGTAACTCCGTGTGGCTCATGTCAGAATGGGCATCACTGCTAACCGCAGGGCTGTCAGTAGTAGTTTGTGAAGTGAATCCTCCTCTGCCTCTACCACGCCCCCTGCCTCTCCCACGTCCACGGCCTGGTGGCCTACCCCTGCCACGAGGTGTAATCTCTTCTGCTGTTGATGTTGTGAACTGTGATTCATCTGATGATTCTCCTTCCATGCCTACCAGCATATCACCACCATGATCATCATCACTGCTACTGTATCCTCCCTCTAGAAGCTTCTGTTCCTCAATACTTCGTCGCAACTGCATATCAGGTGTGCGTTTGTTTCTAAGTTTTCTCCTTTTGCCGCCAGCATCTTCACCTGTTTCTGCCTCTTCCAAACTTCGCTTTCTTCGCCCTTCGATAACCATACCTTCATCATCAGACTGGGAATCTAGCCTGCGGCTATTCCTACGTTTCTGTCCAACTGGTTTTCCTCTCTTGACTGACTTGTCAATGGAAACATCATCTTTGGTCACTTTTTTAGAAGGTGGTTGTGGTTTCTTAATCTCAGTTGTAGCTAATAAAGCAGTGCTCGACCTTGTCGTCCTCGATCTTGTCAGAGGAACATCATCATCTGCTCCTGCTAAGGGGTCTCTCTCTGCAATATATAACACCTCCTCCTCTTGCTTTGAGGAATCCACATTCAATGACAAAAATGGCATAGATTTTGAATTCTTATTACCTTTCTTAGGTTTTTCTGAAGGTAATTTTATTGCCATCTTCCCATGCTGCCGGGTCTGTAACCTGGTTTTGACAGTAACATCTACTCTCTCTTCACTCTTTGGTGGTGTATAATCAAAAGTGAGATCCTGTATACTAACTCCATAGTTAATTTCTGATTCCTTCTCTGTTACAACTTCTTTTGTTTTACTTATATCATCTATATCTTCCACATAAATCTCTCCAGACGCAGGCAATTTTTCACTGGGTGTTTCGGAAGAATCCTTAATAACTTGCTTCACACCAACTTCTGGTAACACGACCTCAGTGTCTTCTGGTGATTTAATTAGTGGTTCTAATTCTACACATTCAGATTCCTTTAGAAAAGTAGTAACTTCGCTAACACATGACCTTTCTTTTGGCAAAGAATCATCTGCTTTTGCATGGTCGCTAGGTTCTGGAAAAACGTTTGGTACAACGCTTCCCTGTGTGTCAACTTTGTCTGTAACAGAAGAAGACTCATGAGTAGCAGATATCGTTGCTATGCCATCAATATTCGTTTCTTCTGCAACTGGTTTCTTAACATCTGAACTTCCAGATTTATTATCCTTTTCCTTGTTTTGGAATGGCTTACATGCAGCATCAGAAACTTTGGAAAATGCTGACTGAGATTTAGAAGGACTCAAATCTTCTGATCTAATTGTAACATCTTCCATTTTGTTTCCCACTGTTGATGATGAAAGACTCACTTGTGGTGATGATGTTTCTGTTATACTTACAGTTGCACTCAAAGTTTGCATCAACTTTTCATTGGACTGGATTGGAGGATGAAAACCTTCTTTCTGTGGCTCAGCTTTGTTTTCAGAGTTGTCCTCCAATACACTTGGTACATTACTTTTTTGTTTACTTTCTTGAACAACAGAATCCTTCTGAATGGCTGTTTTTTCTCCTTCTGCATTACCTGTACCTGACTTTGTCATCTGCAAATCCGGAACAAACACTCCGTATGAACTATCAGACCTTTTCAATGCCTGTACAGCTCCTGGATGAGACTGTGACTTCTGTTCTAATGAATGTTTCAGAATTGGTGCCATGCCAAATTCTGGTATATTTTTCTTTATGGTTGTATCTACTAATCTTTCTGCAGCTGACTCACTAACTGGATATACGAAAGGTATTTCCGGTGACTCTGACAGTGATATTGACGGCCCTTTCTCTTCTAAAATATCCTGACATTTGATGGGTGGTTTTTCCAACAATTTTTCTATTGGCGTTAATGTAATAAAACCAGTTCTTAGTTTGTGAGCGAGTTCTGATTTCAGTGGTGGTTCAGATCCAAGTTTGGATTTCTCTGGAATAACACAAGGCTCTTTATCTTGTTTTTCAGAAGGCTGAACGTCTACTGCTTGACTACCTGCAATTCTGTCAAGTACCTTGTTATCAGATGGCAATGGGCCTGAGAATCTTGTCTGGGAATCCAATCCACTTTTTCCAGCAAGTTTGCTCATCATGATACCCATAGTGATATTTTCCACAGATTTTCTTCTGCCTTTCCCAGATCCAATCAACCCCTGATGAAGGAGTTTACCAGGAACATTACCTGAACTGCCCCTTCCCTGCATCAATAAAGGCTTCAGACTAATAGAGCTTAAAGCCTCACTTTTTAAATTCTCTTGTACTGTCTTTATGATAGGTTTCTCAAGCAGAATCTCTGAAGCTGCTTTCTCGCGCGATGCATCAATGCTATCACATGAACCTTTTACAGCGGTCTCTTCAATGCAAACACTGGCTATTTTTTCAACACTTGCTTTGGCAACAGGAATATCTACAGGTTTTCCAACACTTTTATCAGAAGTAATATTTGCAACATTTTCTATTGTGGTGTTTGTAATGTCTGAAGATTTATCAACAGTCATATCCGCAACAACAGCTTCATCAGCAGTTTTTGTGGTGTTAACATCACTGGCAGTAATTCTGTCAGCTGCACCACCTATCTTTCCAAAGGGTTCATCCAAGATTGTATCTACAGATCTTCCAGTGGTTTTGCTTGTGATATCAACAGTATTTCTTACAAGCTTTTCAAGCACAGTACTCTTACACAATTTTCCAGCAGAACTATCTGTGTTTTTCTTACAGATTTGAGCAGTTGTGACATCCATAACTTGTGAACTTTCACTGACACTGGCCAAAATAGATTTTCCAACAGTTTTATCATTCATTACATCTGTAACTGTTACAAGAGTTTTGTCACAAATAGCACCATCTCTCCCATGAGATATATCAGTAGTAACATCTGGAGCTTTAAGTAAAGATTTAACAGCAGCCACATTTAGAGTCTTTTCCATGGGTTTGTTTGTAGTTAGATCCACAGATTTTTCAATGGTTTCATGATCATTTCCATCATTATCTTTCCTAACTACAGTGTCAGTGTTATCCACAGCATCTCCGCACTTCTTCTCAGAGGTATCATTCACACATTTTATATCAGATCCAACGGCAGCATCCAAACAAGCCTTTATGATTTTATCATGGCAAACACCCACAATTTTAACACCAACTTTATCAGCGGTCAAATCCAAAGCATTTCCATTAGTTTCATCCACAGCTTTTATAACAACTTTGTCAGTCTTAAACAAAGTTTTGACATCAGTCTTATTTGCAACTGAATCTATACCAA
Organism: Zootermopsis nevadensis; assembly: GCF_000696155.1. The sequence goes on along the minus strand of NW_019060340.1, from coordinate 307,472 downwards.
CAAGCACAGAACCATCAACGTTGTCAACGGATTTACAAACTCTTTCCTCGATTTCTTTACCCAGAGTCTTTTCAGTTGTTTCAGTACTTTCACCAATACTTTTATCACTTGTTTCAGTTTCTATGATCCCACTTTTATCAGAGCTTCCAATAGCTTTGTCAGCACTCTTATCAGTGACTTCAATAACTTCACCAACATATTTGTTTGTGGTTTTAACACCTTTACAAACAGTAATCTCAGTGACTCCTGTAGCAAAACTAAAAGATTTTTCGACAGCTTTACCAACAGTTTTATTTCTATCTGGCAATTTAACAGTAACGTGTTCAGCTGCATGGACAGGTCTTACATGAGTTTTGTCTGAACTGAAATCCACAGGTATTTGTACAGCTTTGCTTGAATTGAAAACAACAGATTTTTCTGAAGTTTCATCTGAAATAAAATTATCTTTATAAGTCTCGTGTCTCTCAGTAACTTCATTTATGCTGGCATTCACAGGTTCCTCAACAGTTGTGGTGTCTGCACTGTCATCCACAGATTTTCTGCCAGTTTTATCCAAACCTTTCACAACAACTCTGTCTGTACTAATTTCCACATTTATCCCAACACTTTTGTCTTCAATAACATTCACTGAACCAACAACCACTGTATCCCTAATAGTTCTGCCTGGTCCTTTAACACCTTTTTTAAAATTCTGGTCTGTTGAATGAGTCAGTACAACTGGTTTGTCTGTTTTAATGTCAGATATTAGTTCACTTGTTTTGTTTGTGGTAACAGCTACAAATTTTTCTACCGTATGGCCACTTAGACAACCTGCAATGTTTTCTTTACAAACTTCAACAGTTTTGCTAACTACGATATCCACAGCATTCTCCTCAGAGTCGTTTATAGTTTTATCAGTCATAATAACATCTTCTCCGACAATTACATCAGCTGACGGGGCCACTGCTTTATCAATGCCAGTACTATCTGTCTTTCCAAGAGTTTTGTTGACAGCAATTTTCTCAACAGTTCTATCTGTTGAGTTACCGAGAGATTTCTCAACAGATGAATCTGTAGTAACATTATAAGCCTCTCCAACAGGTATTTCAGTTGTATTATCCTTTGACTGTTGAAAACCTTTGTTAGGAGTTTTATCTGTTGTTTTACAATCAGTAACAGTATCCATAGGTTTATCAATAATTTTTTCTGAAATTGTCACTTCCGCTTTTCTGGCATACTTTTCTGTTAAAATACCAGTAACCTTATTAATACTTCGCTCAGTGGTGACATCCATTGTTTTTTCAACAGATTTGTCTGTGGTAATACTTACATATTTAGCTAAGTCACTCGGATTATCCACAGTTTTTCCAACATTTTTCTGAGTTAAAAAATCAATAACCTTTCCAATGTTTCTTTCAGGAGGATCCGCTGGTTTTCTCTCCACTTTATCCATATTAACGTCCTTTTCTTTTCCAAAAGTTGTGTTGCTACTGCCTTGAACCACTTTCCTCTCCATGTTAACTTCGGTAGATTTTGTAAGATTGACAGATTTCTCGCCAGTTTTGTTATTGGTAGTTTCTCCAGTCCTTGCAGATTTGTTATCAGCCATCACGGATACTACCACTTTATCTGTTACTGACTCAATTTTATCTGAAAACTGCAAGCAACCAGGACCAAAAAAGAATTGCTGTACAGGTTTTTTCTCTACTTCAATAATACTTTGGTCTGATAAAACTGTAGCATCAATATTACTCTTTTGTGTACTGCAAACAACTGGTTCATTTCCTGTTAATGACAATTTTTCTGGAGAAGTATCAGATAACACAGTTTCAGCAACTTCAGTTTTACTATTATGTGACTTTTGGGGAGAAAAACTAGAATGCTTTTCGACACTTTGAGCACAAAGAGGAAGCACAGATTTTGTTTTACCTGATGGCACAGCATCTCCTTGATGATCTTTTTCATTGTAGGGTTTATGTTCTGTATTTATGTGTTTACCAAACATTACAGATGACTCAGCATCAAATTTTGAGTCTACGCTGTTACTGCAGAAGAGTGAGCTGTCAGTGTCTCGGGCAACAGATTTTTCTACAGTATTACTACTTCCATTTCCTACATTGTGGCTGCCTGATGTAGCTTCTTTTGTACATACTTTCTCCTCAATCTCTAAGCCAGTCACAATATTTGAGGTGCTTATGGAAAACTTGCTTTCAGATGAAGAACTGACATGATCTAGTTTGTTGCCATATATATCATTTTCCTTTACTCTTCTAAATTCTAAATCCTTTGTTGGATGAACAGCAGCAGTAACCTTATGGTTGCCTTTTTCTGTTAATACACACGTCTCCCCCAGATTTTGCGATTTAGTTTCGATAATACCTTTTTTGTCACTTGCTTCTGCCTTGGTATCATCAGGTTTTCCAACATCCCACCTTGATGTCCTCTTTGGACTGGAAGTATCGCCTATAGATTTCTGTATAACCTGAACACCAAGAGACCATTTGGGTTTTGTAATATGTCCTGACACTTCTGGTTTCTGGGAGGAACCAGTATCAGCAGATTTCAAAACTGAACCAGTATTACTGTATGAATCTTCACTTTGAGGACTGCATATTGCCTCTTTTGATTTAGGATCAGGAGCACATATAGTTTCTATGCTCCAAAGTTTTGGCGGTGTTTTCATTGCAGAAATTTTTGAAGGTACCTCTAACTTAACTGAATCTGGAGACACCGCTGAAAAATTATCTGAAGAATTTATTGTGTTAATTGTCTGTTGAAGAAACCTTTTAGTTACAGGCAAAGGTGCTTCACTGTATTTAGTGGGTTCTAACTTTGTTCTGTCAGACTCAGTGTTGATACCGTGTTTCAAAGGTGGAGTATCAGAAACAAAGACTGCAGAACTCACACCACTGATACGTGGTGGTTCTACTGCTTTGGTAAAATCTATCTTCTTTTCCAAGAATGGCGGAACAGTTGGTTTGTCACATGATTTTAAAGATTCTGTTCCACAGACGGATATGGGAAATTCAGCTGCTTTGAGTGAGTCACAGTGTGTTACGTCAACCAACATTGGATTATCTACTTTAAAGGTGGTGTCTAATAAACCTCCCTTGTTCCCTGCTCTCTCAACAGACATTTGTTGAGTACTTTTCACCATAGACTCTCCTAAAGTGGAAGATGTCTCACACTGATCCTGTGACTTAAGATCAGAGCCCTTTTCTTGTCTAATGGCTTCTACTTCTAGCTCAAGTTTACTCTTTGCTGTTGGTTCCTCTTTAACAGTTGGCTCCTTTAGTGGTAGTTTAATGTTCTTTACATAATCCTCACTAACAATTTCCTCGCACACATTCCCTTTAGTTTCAATATTTTGTTCATTTTGTGTTGTTAAAGCATGATCATCCCTTCCACAGAATGAAAGACCTGAAGTCCCACTGGAAGACACTTGAACATCCACACCAGGTTTTTCAATTTGCCTTGACTGAGATGGACAGTCCCCACTTGATGTTTCAATATCCATGCCTTCATTTTCTGTGCTTTCTGGTTCTTTCCTAGAAACTGTTCCATCAGCATCTGCCACCGAACTACTTGGAATTGCAGTGTTTATTCCATCACTATTTGTAACATATGAACACTTACTGTCACTGTTTCTTAAATCATTTTGAGATGCTAATGAATGAAACTGCTTTAATTTTGTATTAATTGATTCCTTCATTCCCTTATCTTGAACAGCCATCTCAACTTGAATGCCATCATTGCTACTACACGAATTTATATTTGAAATCTCTGGAATTACCATGTTTCCAGTCTCTTTTTTCCTGGTTTCTTGCAATTCTTCATGGCATTTAGTAAGACTTCTTTCTTTACTCTGCAGTTTATGAACTTCTAACAATTTATGAACTGGAGTACCACCTAAATCTGTGTGAGAACAGGAAACAGTTTCATATGAATTTGCTTCAGAAGAGAAATTCTTTGGACATTCTTTGCTTGCTGGAATATTATCCATCACTCCAACTTTGGGGTTTAAAGCTGAACTGGACATACAAGTATTGCCTCTTGATACTTCTAGAAATGAATCAGATTTTGGAGCAGAATCTTTGTCTTCCAGCTCACTTGAAGCCGAGGCTGTAGGAACTACCTTCATAATCCCATGAGGAAAACTACTATCAAAGGAGGCTTTCATTACCAACTCTCCTGATTCTTCTGTTCTTTCATCACACTCTATTATATTTGTATTTTTAGTACCTTCTGTTTGAAGTTCCTTTCTTAATACATCTTCCTGCTTTCTGTTAGCACCTTCATTCACAGAAAGATTTTTCATATCACAAACAAGTGAAGAACTGCCTCCACCGCTCTCTTCCTGGCCATTCTGGCACCTGTCTTTCTCATTTTTCTCTGCTTCTTTTCCTGGGTTACCTGTATCACAATCTTTACCTGATCCTTCCCCCCAAACAAAAAGCAATGGTTCTTCTATAGCCTCTCCAACTTCTCCATCACCTATGCCATCTTTTCTCCTTTCTGAATTTCCCATTTTACAATCCTTCCCCAAACCATCTCCTCGGACCAACATCAATGGTTCTTCCACCGCTTCTCCCACTTCTATTGCACCTCCACTTGTTGCTGTTGAATCTTCCAACCGTGGCTTCTTTGCTAGCGATAAGGCTTCTGTATCATTTAAATCTCTCTTTGTTCCTCCACTTGTAGCAGTTTCTTTGGATTTATCAGCCATATACATCTCAGAAATCATACTTAAAGCAGAACTTTTTTCAATGTTTAAGACATTTTCAAATCTCTTTTCTTTACAAAAGTCAATGTATGATGTACTTGATCTCTTTGTACTAAGATCAGTTGCTTCACCTTGGCTTCTTCTACCACTGTTCTTACTAGATAAATTTATGGAATGCTTTACCGCTTCCCTTTGTACTACATAATTATCTGTTGATTTTGTAGTACTCAAATCACAGACTACGTCTTGATCTTTAAATTGGATGTTTGATTGCAACACATTATTTATCTTTTCATTTTGATAGCTTCCAGATGTTTTCTTACCACTTAAATCCAAACATTTATTTTCACCTCCACTCATTGAAGCATTAGTTGCTGACATGCTGAGATCAATTCCTTCCTCTTGATGTTCCTCTGTGTCTACAGTTGAATCTCTGATTCCATCTTTCTTTCCTGGATCTGTACTCCTAGTATTATCATGACTTACATCACTTTGTAACTCTTTCATTTTAAATGTAACTCTTTCCATATCCTCTCTTGTTCGTTCATTGCTTGATTTGTGTTCGTGCTGATCTTTGGCCTTCTCAATTGAGTGCACCTTCCTTATAGGTACAGATATTTTTCCTGCAAGCTCTTGACCTCCTCTCTGTTCCATGGAAGTAAAATAAATCTGTCTGAACGTGGAATTTCCGCTCATCTCCCTATCATCTCTCAATGTCTTAGTCCCTTCCAATATACTAGAATTTGTACATTTATCTAAAGAAAATAACTTCTCAACTGGCCTTAATAATACACTCTGCACAGATTTTGTCAATCCATCATCCTTCACACTGGTTCCAGCAGAAAGCTTCATGCCATTTGTTCTGTCTGCATTAGATGCTTCGTCTTTATCTCTAACTGTCGCAGTTTCTTCTCCCTGCTCCAAATCTCTGTTGAATAATTTATCTTTCTCAGAAGGAACAATGTCTGACGATGCTTTGCTATCAGGCACATGTGTATCCCTCTTAGAAACTGCTGTACTACAGTTTCCAGATTCTTGTCCTTCACTTGTTAAAGGTTTGTTTACGTCCACATATAACATATTTTCTGATATCAGAGATTCAGCCACCTTAATTGTATCCCTAACCACTGATTCAACCTGCTTTGATTTATCAGTATTAACATCTTTGTTAGAAGTTTCTGAAGATTCCTGATCATTCTTTGCTTCAGCATTAATAACAGGATGATAAAAATTCTTTCTTTCTTCTGCCAATTCACTGTTTGATGCATTTTCTGCTAACCTTATAATTTGTTGCTCCTGAACTGGCTTCCCACATACAGCATCTGTATTATCAATAGGAGCAGCATTTAGTTTACAACATGGAACTTCATTATTGTTATCATTCTTTGTTTCTTTCTCTGAAGACGTCGTAACTTTGCCACTCTTTCTTTGAAAATTTAACGGCTCAGACCCCAAACATCCTTTTAGCTCCTTCTGATGTTTTTTGTCAGACTCGTTCATCTCTTCATTCTCCTCCCCATCATCCTCCTCCTCTTCAATTTCTTCAAAATCTTCCTCCTCATTTTCATCAGCAGTGGGTGATTCAATTACCTGTCCAGTATCTGTTATAGGATTTTCAATCTCTAAACTGTTGCTATCTTCATTAAGAACTGCATCAGGACCATTACGAAATGGGTCACTGGAAGATAACTGTGAGATTAGCTGCACCAACCCCTCCCGGTCTCTGAAAAATAAAAAATCACCTTTCAGCTACGCAACACTTCAAGTGTCATTTGGAAACTCATGAAAACAAGAAAGGTCCAACTTGTTATACCAAACCATAGTGTTATATAAAAATGGCACTTATCTAGGAGGCTTATGCTCCTAATTTATTGCAAAGACTAATTACACATATTCAGGTTCTCTGTGGTTTTATGCTAAATGCCATACCATTATATCTGACACAATAGTATTCCAGAGACCATCAAAATACAACTAGAAATACTACACAATTACTGTATTTCCCCAATTTAGAGAAGCATTTTTTTCCACATTTTAAAATTTCTGAAACTGGGGTGCATCTTACATTTGATGGTGTATAAGAATCAATACAGCATCTTTTCTCCTGGAAACCTATTACTAAATCAAAGGTACATCTTGCAATCAATGATGCCTTAAAATTGAGGAAATATTACTTATTATATTATCATAGACATTTACCTCAATCACATACAAGAATGGAATCTTAAACTTGTTACTGCTATTTATATAAGAAAACTAGTCTAATAGGGGTCTGCAGTGGCCGTGCGGTCTGAGGCGTGGGCCTTGTGCCGCTTGGTCGCTGGGACCGTGGGTTTGAATCCCAATCAAGCCATGGATGTTTGTCCACGTTTTTCTGTGTTGTGCTGTCCTGTGTACAGGTAGAGGCCTTGTGACGGGCTGATCCCTCGTCCAAGGAGTCCTACTGAATGTCTATAGATCAAGCCAACAATAGTTGGGACCCGCAGTGCTCAGGCACTTGAAGAACGGGTCGTCCAAGTATCCAAGTACTAGTCTAATATATTTTTAATATTTTAAAAATGTAATGAGGAGCAACTTTTGCCATATATTTTAAATCTGGTTAACTGGATACTTTCTAGATTTTCTGATCCCTGATTTATATATAGTGTCCCAAAAAGATGTATACACATTGTAATATGGAATATTAACCTTGTGTGTACATCTCGTTTGGGACACCCTGATTGTGTAATATATTCACGCAACGTTTCTAAGATTCTATCTTGGAGAGAATCTGATGTAAATAACTTTCCTTTTGAAAAAATGAACTCAAAGACTGTGATAACAGCAGTGTTGACTAAAACCTAGCCACCTACAACATTCTCTCATTCAAGTGATACCCCACATTGTTACATTCTGGCAGGAATCCAGCCAGTATTTGGTGGCAGAAACTATTATACTAATATTCCGACACTCTCGGTAGTGATTAGAGACACCAATTTCCTGACAAGACTACGGGAGATTTACATGTCCTGGCTTATGACAGTACAAATTAGACATGACTGTCAATAGTTCTACAAATTCCTTATTAGAAACGTGACAAAACAAGGCAGTATTTTTCAATCCAGTTCAACATATGTCAATGGACAAAACTGTTATACTTTTACAGAAGAACTCCTATTCAACAAAATCTATTCCACATTAAAAAGGTGACCAGATAACAATTAGAGGCCAGTTTACATGAAAAGATTTTTGTTAAGAGAGAATAGCGACTTCAAAGACCTTTCATAAACCAAGTTGTTAAAATTTACATAAAACTTGAAATTAAAGTATCTAGCTAATTCTGACATGGGTCCTGGTAATACAAAAGTAAAATATTGATCATTTAACACTATGAAGATCATTCTTCTGGGTTGTATCACCATGTAGTCTAGTAAAAGTTTTCCATTGTTTCAGAGGCGTTTTCAGCCTTCATCATCAGGGCAATGAGTGCCCTGAGCACTTCAAACAACCTGACTAATAACAGCACTACTATTTCTGAAGACAATATATAAAAGAAGAATAAAATTTACATCATATTCATAAACAGACAAACCACTGAATAGTATAACATAATCTTAAGCCAAGTTCAATTAATTAATTTACCTTGCAACCACCTCCCAGGTTTCATCATCCAAGTCCTCTCGGTAGACTCGGAGATTGCAATCGTCATCAAGTTGACACCAATATGTCTGCCCTAGTTTGTCCCTACCAAGAGACTGTGATCGTAGTTCCTCAGCACTTAGACGATTCACTTCTGTCTTGAACTTGCTGTTCAAATCAAACTGAAGTTCTAGTAGCATCTGCATACAGATATACATTCAATTTATGCCTTGTACACACAAACACAAGTAAGTAAAGTAAAGTAAAGTTTGTCCTGCTACGTGCCATAAAGGCACTTGGGGTGAGTGGAGGTATAGCTCCTCTCTTTCTTGACCTCGGCACTAGATGGGGGTGAGTGGTTGGCATCACGCCCCGGCCGGCTTTATCCCTGGGAATGGACCCCGGTACCCATTGTACACAAACACAAGTACACATCATAAAAAAATTAATCATACTTCTTTGCCAAGTATTTCATCAGTATTTCAACTGTCAGTGTTACGTATTAACTGTAAATAATAAAACAGAAAAAGTGGGAGGAAAAGGTTGGGCCTGTTTTAAGGCACTATCCCATAACTTATCTGCAAGGACTTAGAAAAATCAAGAACATCTAAGTCATATTAGTCCTAGAAGCTATATCTTCACTCCCCATACGTCTATGCACAATGTGGAATGTACTTAAGCATCAGAGACAACTTTGCACAATATATTGCGGACAATAAATAGCACAGGTAATGAACAATATCCACCTTAAGCCTCTGTTAGTAGCTATAGGTTCTAAACTATCGATACACTGTCAAATTTCCAATAATGAAACTCATATACCAAGTTTTTGCCATGAGACCATATTCAAAACCCTGGTTCCTACAGGACAAATTGTTTTTATAACCATAACGTTATATTGGTGGCAACAGCAATGTGTGTCTTACTAAAGGAACTAATTTTTAAAGGACAGAGAATAGGGGTGTCTCCATGGAAATTAATATCATTTTTTTTATAAACATAGGTACTAGCGATTATTTAACACCGCAAAATATCCCTGCTTTGGACAATGACAAGAGTTTCTAGAAATGTAAACAATCAGAACCAACCACACCAATTTACACAGTAAATGTTAACATAATATCTATGAGTTACTTTCATGCAGACATAATGAAATGTAAATATTTGTATTACTTCAATGCAATAACAAAAATTCACCTTTAAGATTCGTAGTTTCACAGCAAGACGAGCCTTCTTATATCCAAATCTTTCAACTTCCCAGCCGTCCTGGTTTGAATATGAGTGACAAAACTTTATTAGTGCTCGTTCCCAGCGTTCTCCAGATACAGATTTCCGAGCCTTCCTCAGTAATTTCACGTGAAGGTCTACCAATGGCTGAGAAACTAAAATCAGTGAAAATAAATATATTATAAATTCACCTGTCACCTATAGCTCCATGTTAAGATACTCATTACACTAGACAATAATGGCTCTAAAACCATGTAAAAAAGTCACATCCCCCTATGCTCTCTATAAAACTATAATATTTACATTCTTATACACACAAGTTTCCAATCTTCTAGCTCTGTAATTCTTAATATTTCATTTACCTCACTGGGAAGCTTATCAAAGTGCATTAACAGTTAATAGTTATGAACTCATACTATGTTTAGATATTCTCTAATTGTCCTGTGTGTAATTTTATACCCAAAATTTTCTTCTTAAAAAATCTATAGGCTGGAAACAAAATTCTGGGATGTGACAAAGATTTAATTTGTCACTCACTACAATCAGAATCAAAACAGTTTACACCTAAAAACATATTACAAAAACAACAGGAAACAAAACACTAGCATTCGGTGACATATTAACACAAGAAGAAGTAGACTCTCAAATACCTGACCTTCGGCTTTTGTGGAAAGTACCTGACACATGGTATTAGTTTTCCAGTTTATTTACGAATGTTAGAAAAATTGCTGACACATCAATACAAGACCTTTTAAGATTCTCTAAGATTTGTCTGGGATTAAGTCCAAAAAAGTGTCATACTTGTTTAAGACAGATGTTCTTAACCTTTTCATCACAACACACCTGAAACACAAAGAATCTCCCACGCATTTACCCCCTCACCATATTTTTTTCCTTCCTTCTAAATGTGATACATGACAGATATTAAGATACTGAAAACAACTTATGAATAAAGACAGTATGTAAACACACAAATCCCCAGAATCAGACACTTTCATTTCTGTAACAGTAAAGAAAATTAAACCTTACTAATACAATAATTCTTCAATCTGTGAAAAACATGTTCCGCTGCATACACAGCTAAAAGCACCATATATTTAACAATAAAACCGCTATTTATGTGATGATGGTTATCAAATATTGCATGTACATACCTCAGTCCTCCCACATAGGCGCAGAAATTGGTCACCCTCAGCATATACGCACAACTGGATGTGATGCTCCAAACTTTCTGGAGACTAGGTTATCTCAAAGGACCTCTGGCTGACAAGGTTCCCATACTTTTTTCCCATGAAACCCACTGAAAGGATGTTCTACACAAACAAAACTCACTACCTCAAACAAAACATTCTTAAATATGCAGTAACCATTCCTGCACACATGTTATAGCATATATTTACCAATTTGAAGCACCACATCCAGTTGTGCAAGAACTGGGACTAACCTCTTCCAGGACAGGATCAGTTTCAAAAGGACATGTAAAAAGGACACTTAAATTCTCCACGGTAAGCAGAAAAAAATAAAGAACTTTACTACATGGCAATCACTAACAACCATTTTTAAAAATGGTTATTATCTCCAACCTAATTAATCTGTCACAAATTAAGTTTCTCGAAGTTGACTGGTCACTGTATTACAAAGTTATATAAAAAACAAAAAACTTTACCTGTGTAATCATAGATAGCTGCCATTTAATGTATTAAAGCATTGTGTTTAAAACAGAAAACACACATATATGCTAAAACCTTCCTAGTCCAAAGCATATTACTTTGATTAGACGTTCAATTATCTCAAATAACTTAGAAATAACCATTTATCATGGCTATATTAAGATATGCCCAAGTAATGTCACCCACTGACAGACGTGTCATGACATTTGTTTTTATTCATTTATTTACTTATCTGTTTCTAGATTATTTAATGGTGTCGTAAGTAGCTCAGACTACACAGCATCAAATGTGAGGATGACACTGAATAATTAATTGTAAAAGGGTGTGGATGGAAGCAGTTGTGGTCTAATTTAAGGTACTATCCTGGCATCTGACTGGGGAAACTGAGGAAAAACATGAAAAACCTCAGTCAGGCTACCCAGTCTCCAGGCTGATATTTAAACATGGGACTTCCAAAATATGAAGGAGTAATAGCCACTTAACCACAGTAATCAGTCTTTTATTTTTCATTTTGTTTTGTGACTTCATTATTTCATAGTAGCTAATAATCCTCTGGAACTGTAGCAAAGTTCAAATATTTAAGAACAATGTCAACAAATTAAATTGTGAAGAATTTCTTCACCAGATGAGTATACTGTTACCTTCTCAATGACTCTGTTCCATACAGTTAATTCTATAAAAGAGATACTGATTTGTAATTTGATATGTTTTGTCTCCTTTCTTATGTACGGACTTTATAGCTGACCATTTAAGTCTGTATGGGAAAATTCCTGCAGCTAGTATAAAGTGTAGTGTCATTTTGCTTTAAACGATTTAACTGTATGCAAATTAAATTCAGGAAAAAAATGAGTTGGGTCTTATAAATGCTGGATGAATTGAACTGGAAAAGACTATTAGAAAGAATTTGTATATTTTTATATTTGACGAAAAACCGCCCAAACTAACAGGTACAGGCAGATATCTTCATTTGTTTCCAAAGTATCCTATTAGGGATAACATGGACAAAAACCTGAATAAATTCATAATTCCCGCTCTTAACTTTTGAGCATTTAACAGTGATGGCAGCACTATTACTCTTGCGGTGTACGTAAAATGTCATCACACAATTTCACTGCGTTTACGACCCACAATACATCCAAGTGTCCTAGAATTCAAAATAACTTACGGTTTGGATTTGTCTCTATTAATAAGCATGTTACAATTCGCATACAAACCGTTTTGACAAGCACAAAAACAAACACCTTTCATTTTTGTAAGGACGCTTTTGTCAAAAGTATATACTTTCTAAGATAACATAATGCTAACCTTCTTGAGAATTTTCCAACATTTCCTGAAGATCCATGAAATTTGGATATGTAATTCCACATGATTTGGCAAACTTTTCTAGAAACGAGCAAATAACTGCAAAATTTGGGTCACAAACACAAGATGCTTCATTATCAGACGCCATTTTCACTCGCTGTACAGACTACGTCGTACAACACTTTTGTAATATTTAAATAGGAGCATCAGTTACGTATTTACGGGGTCCAGTGAAACATAATTAAGTGTAGCTTATTTTTATATACATTCAAGCATCAATAATCAAATGCTATTAAAAAATCATTAATATAATGAACTTGGGTACACATCTGATGGAATTGGTTCAGAAATCCGATATTTCAGGCCGTAAATTCTTCTGAATTGATGTGAATCTTAGATTAGTTCGCCGGGTAGGCTGTTGGTGCTTGTTTGGTGGAAATATAAAATGGAATTGTGTAAAAATGTAATACAATCAACTGAATGATAATGGGAAACTTCTTTAACTGTGCACTCTGTAAGTGTGTAAAGACTATGAACAGTTGCGAACGAATGTAACTACAATTACTGCATCGGTTTCCTAACCTGTACTGGTTTTGGATAGTATTTATCTATGCTAAAGGTTGTGTTGTCGATGGTAGTTCGCAGAGAAAAAACTAATAAAATTATTCTAATAATAGTCAGACATTGTCTTTGCCGAAAAAAATCTAACCATAACCGCTAGAAGGTTTAAGTGATCAATGCTAGTTAAGAAAATAATCTATGTTTACTCTGAGAATCGTATAAAACCGATAAATAGTTACGGGCAAAACGCAGAAATACAGATTGCTAAATCAGGTGGTACATATAATAACCTCAAAGCTTTAAAGAGGGACTTGTTTATATTATTTTCTGTTAACTTTGAAAAAGTTACAGTGGAACCACGGTTCCGGAGAATTTGACGTAAATACGTCTATACGGTAAGGAGTTTATATAGTGGCTTTATTCCAAATATTTTCTTTATACACGCTTTACAATTGATTAAAGTTTGAGTAAGACAGTACTGCCTACTTTGAATTAGTTACGCTTAAGATAGGTCTGTGGTAGCTGAAATCTAGTCTACGACGCACTTCTTCTACAAGCGTTTCACAGTTCAGCTCTTTCTGCAATAACGAAAGCTGATTGTTGACAGCAGTAATGTAACACAACAATGCCGAGTAAACAGATGATATTTCCTAGGTAACCATGTTACACATTTTCCTGTCACTTTTTCGTAACGCTTTTTTGTGGAATGACCCTTCAATATAGACGTATTTACGTCAAAAAAATTCAAATATTTGTTGTTGTGTTATTTGTATCAAAGTCAGTCACATTGGCCTCTTGGACAAAGAAATCGTGAGGTCGAATCCTTTTCGAGTTATGGATCTGTTATGCTGCCCGATGGCGTAATTTGTACTTGCATAAGAGTCTGAGCACAACATATGCACTGATTTAATAATAGCCAACCTGTTAGACAATATCTGTTGTTATACTCTTTAGAATTTTGATACATCTGAGACTTTGTACTTAAAAGTAAATTACTTTCATAAAGTTACTAAAAATACAGTATTGAAGATTGATGTTCTTATGTACTAATATGTTTTTGGTAAATACAAAATTTAATTATATTTACAAAGTACAGGTTTAAAATTTTCCCATGAGACCATTCATAAAAGAAGTTGTACATCCTTGACTCAAAATCTATTTCTTCTTGTCAGTACCAATGTAATAATTCTACAAAAGGGAATTGTCACAGTAGAGATCCATATGAAATGTTTCATATTATTATGGGTCAAGCTTGATTATTTTATTCAGCATAATAAATACTTTTACATGCTGTCAAATATTATTCTTCAGTTACTGCATAATTGTGATAATGGCAATCTGTACTGTGAGCGTGGTTCTGTTCAAGTCCATTTGTGTTAAGTGCGGCTTAAAGATGGTTGCTGTACTAGAGGTTTGCTCCTTTGGAAGGCAACATTAATGCCCGGTCTTGCAGACATTTCTGCCTCAGTTACACTATTTCTAAGAATCATTCCTTGAGCACATGTTTTAGTAGGATTTTGACAGCATTTCATGTTTTGTTTGCTTGTGGGCATGTTGGGAGTCCTTACCTGTCTGCATCAACAACACTGGTTCAGTTGCTTTTAAACATTTTGATCCACTCATACACACTTCATTGTGGCAAACAGTTCTGTCCATGGTCGGCAGCCAATTCTCAATAGATCCCCGCCCCTTTCATTTGTTCACACACCATGAAATACATACACTGTTGCCTGTTGTTTGTCCTTGATGCAAACTTCTAGTGGAGCAGACATTTATGCCATGCTCATTTGACACAGACAGATGACTGAACCAAACTTGCAGCATGTCAAGGCTTCAGTAGTGTTGGCAGCCATATAATGAAAATATTCCAGTGTTGCCCTTACTTCTTTAAACTACTCTGTATCAACATCCAATTTTAAAAGTCTCAATCCCTGTCATGTCTGTCCTGCATTCAGTGTCCCCACATTCATTCTGTGCCTCCAAATGATGTAATATCAAGGTGAAGAAAACAGGAACTTTCAAATTTTGTAAGTCTTTGGGCCCTTTTTCTGGCATGTGCATTTGCTGCCTTCCTTTACCTGTCATCCAATGTTTAATCATATCTGAGGTTAACTCTGTATCTCAGTACATGCATGAAGAATGCAAAACTTTTATGGTTGCAGTATTCTTCTCAGTAACTTATAGTTCCAAGTTTTGGTTTTCTCATACTATACTCATTATTTTATGAAAGTGATAACACAATCACTAACAATCATACTTACAAGTATCCCACATCTTAAATGCAAATTTTGAAATGATTTATTGGTATAAGTGACTCTTTCCAAATGCATTTTATTCGAGGGCTGGTCCTACAAACTTATAAGATGTAAACTGCATGTGTATGATAAACAAGAGGCTTATTACTTTGATTTCAGTCATTTGTCTCATAACAATCCAGCAATGTATCCTATATAAACAAGAACAAAAAATAAATACATAGAAATCAATTTTGTACAACCCACTAATACATGCACTCACATTCACTGTTCATTCATGTACTGATGGAAATAATGGGAACATTATATAAAATACATTCTTTTAATAAAATACTATCAATTTGATTTTTCATATAATTTCCTTTCCAGTACACACTACCTCTGGGAACCAATCCACTTCTACTGATCAAAGAGGACTCACAGACATTCCACCTAATTAGTCACTCCTGTTAACTACCAATTTCCAAAAAATGGAGATAGACCTTATAATTTGTATTAAAAGCATTGCACTTTCCCTCCAATAACATCACAGCAATTCTCTTCTTAAACCAGAATTTGACAATGTACATAATGCAGACTCAACATTAAGTATGCTTACAAGAGGCATCACACATGAATATGGTGTACATTTAAGAAAGTATGTACCACAGATTTATCTCTACAAGAATCACACTAATTATTAGATCTTGCACATCAAGAATCTGGACCGGGGAAAAAAGACACTGCTGTTGAGTTATGTAATTTTGTTTCACTAGCAACAAACATAATCTTACAGTTCACACCAAAAGCAGTCCAAATTTTCCTAAAATATACTTACATTCTCAGTAAAAAGTAAAATCAAAATGTCAAACTAGATACAATACTTTGATGCCATCACTTTTTAATCACTTTAATAGAAACAA
This sequence comes from Zootermopsis nevadensis, assembly GCF_000696155.1. The sequence goes on along the minus strand of NW_019060340.1, from coordinate 291,235 downwards.
TAATATGTTATAGAACATTTACAACTTTCATAATCACTTATCTTTTTTTGTATTATTGAGTACAATACAGTTTTGAACATCTATCAGGATATTCAAATATTACAGTATTCATTATTTCCCTGAGATGGTCTGAGATAATATTATCCACCTTCATATCAAAGGTTACATAAAATTAATTTAAAATAATGACTGAACATAAATAATCACAACTATAGTTCTTCATTAGCACTAAATCATGTATGTGGACAAAAGTTAATATCTATAAATCATTTCTGCAACAACTCTTACGAACTTAAGTACAAAACTACAAAATATCCAGTGAAAATGATTTAAAAAAAAGCATGCAAGACTCAACAAGATCTATTGCACCATTTCCACCATTTACAAAAACAGTATCACTACAGAATTGTTTTTTCTGCACAAAATTCCAAACTAGGTACTCTCAATTTTTTCTTAAACCTAAAGCTGTAAAAAAGGAATCTATTATAGAAATTAACTTCTATGTCCTAAAGAAATAGTCATGGATAAGTCATCAAAGCAAGTTTTGTCTCGAAGAAAATAAAAATATATATACTTTTGTAACTTCCTTATTTAAAATTCAATTAAATTGCACATTCCATAAATTACATTAAACAACACAGCTTTGCCATTATATGAAACATCATCAAAACAGAACTCTGTGTACAATGTCACTATAGATACTTTAACAGAACAATCTTGTTATTGTACACCTTTGTTTTTGGCATGTCACAATCTCCAAAAACACAATAATGACAAGATATTTTGTGACTTTTTCACAAACTAACAATATTCAAATTCACAAAATCAGAACATAACTTTTCAATGTAATTTACGATAAGTTTGTACATATTTGCACAAAAAGTCATGCCTATAGCAGTGCATCACTAGTTTTGCGTTTCTTATAGCGTTAACAACCCCTGAGGTCATCTAAAGCTGATCGTGACCTTCTCGACACCTAACAGTTGTCTGACCTTTTCGTTATACTTGACTAGCGCCACTTTGGATGCACGGATATTTATCTTTTCACCACCGCATGATACGTGACAGCTGCGAGCCTGTTCTAAGAAGTCTGCCATTTTGAACTCACGCAGCACACTTTTTGCTTCTGCACACAGCTGTCGTAATAAAGCATCACGTGATTTGACATGTAGCAACTGTGTCAAGTCCTGAAGCAGAACCCATCTCTCTCCTGGCGGTTCACAACGAAGACGATACAGCACTGGAAGTGACAATTCGCTTGTCTCCATATCTACACCACTTTCCTCAGGGGGTTCAGGAGATGAACATGGTGGATCTGACAATGGATCATATCCATTCTCTGGTGAATCTGAAACAATCACATATGTGTCAACCATCTTGACTATGGCTACTACAAAACTGTGTTTAATGTGTTTTTGTATCTTATAGCTGAACACTTCAAAATACCATGTAGAGGAAGTCCACACAAAGTTATATTTACAGCATGTTTATCACCCAAGACAAGCCTGTGTACCAACTATAAAGTTTCTGATGAAAAAGTACTAAATTTACAAATGAACTATTCATTTATGTTCAATATAATACTGTAACGGGGGTCCGCAGTGGCCACGTGGTCTGAGGCGTGGGCCTTTTGCCGCTTGGTCGTTGTGACCGTGGGTTCGAATCCCACTCAAGCCATGGATGTTTTTCTATGTTGTGTTGTCCTGTGTATTAGTGTTCTGTCTGAGGACAGGTCCATATGACCAGGATCCTTCCATCCTTTTCTCGGACTGGGACCTGTTCATATACGTTCTTGGCAGATGATCCAGAAGTGGTTTGCCATTGCCTTCTTCTGTGTGTGAATGGAGTAATTGTTGGGATGCCACAGAGAAACCGGGGAAGCCTCCGGAGGAAAACTCCGTGTTGCCTAGACCACGGCCTTGCCCAACACAAGTTATAAATTCGGTCACCGCCGGGAATCGAACCCGAGACCCCAGGATTACAAGGCCAGCGTTCTAACCGCTAGACCACCGTGGCTATTCGTTCCCAGTATCCCAGTATAATACTGTAACACTCCCCTGCATTTGCACCCACCTACATTTTTAGGGTACTTTCCTTTCTTAAAGTAAAAAAATTAGGCTTATGAGATCAACATTGTGCCTGTCAGCCTCACTGCTTTGAATTTTTAAATCAAATGGCTGGACTGACTTTCACAATAGGTGGTATGAATATTATATCATTGGCAGCAAACATAACCTTGTAAATATTAATTTCTTTCAATCAACATGATGAACATAAAATACCAAAAGCATACATGTTAACTGTTTTCATAATTTGGGGTCAAGTATGTGGTCAGGAAGCACAGGACAAATTTCTTCATTTACATAGTTTCTGTATTTAAATGTGGCATTTAGACACTTTCCTGTAGCAGCTTTAATTTCATCTTAACATTTCTTTAACTGCAATTTATATTAAATTTTATAAAAGCAGTAATGCCAGTTTACTTTTTCATTTCAGTTAATATGAAGAAGATTCAGTTTAATATTATGGTGAACGCTGCTGTAAACATCTCACACCTAATATTTCTCCAGTTTTCTCAGCATATGAAATTGAATACTTGTGTTTCTCGCCAAGAGTGACAGGTCTTAAGTTACAAATCACATTAACCGTAAACTTTACTGTATCTGATGCGACAGACTTGAGGCAGTCAAATGGAGAGTTAACACATACCACACCAACTTGCAGGACCTTGGAATGTCCATGGAGGAGCTGGTTGTCCTTGAACATCAGCTAGGTGCTGCTGCAACAATTTTCGTGCCTCGTCATCTTTCGTTAGAGACAATGGTGTGTGGCCACTGTATGTTGCCAGAAGAGGATCAGCTCCATACGATAATAACAGGCGAATCAGTTCTGTAAAGCCATTCTCAGCAGCTTCATGCAAGGGCCTGCGAATACAGACAAAACTCAATTAGTAACATTTAATCTGTCAAAATGTTGTATTAGAAATTATATTATCTTACTGAAAACCAGTTTGAGTAACTGTAAAACAGAAAGGTAATTAATAATGCATACCAGTCTAGACTGAAAGGAAAAAGACACTATAAAATAAATATTCAAGCTTCCTTTCATGTGTTACTTCCTCAAGAAGAATCTTGTCAAGTACAACAGGACCATCTGACAAAACAAAATGTGTATCTGGGAAAAAAATGCAAAAGAAATCAACAATAATGATGGCAATGTTGATGATGCTATTCCACTTTTTTTTTTCTTTTTTTTTCTTTTTGTTGCTGCTGCTGTAATTACAGAGGTTATTCTTGTAGTTGATATTTTTATTTTAAGCCCCTTTAATACCTTTAATGTGTCCACTCAGACATATAACTAAACATTTTTATACTATTCAACTGAGTTTGGGAATGCAATGTTCACATATCCCTTGGAATAATATGATTGTACTCCACCATGTCATTAAAGTGCTTGATGATGATAAACACATTTCCTTAGGCATAAAACAAAACTTGCAAATATTAAAAACAGACCCCTCTCCATGTTAAAAATGTTTTCCTCGTCACCTTCACTGATATTGTGCGCATACAAGAACAAAATTCGCTTTTACACCAATGCAGCATGTACTTCGGCAAAACTCGGCACAACTTCGGGCTCGCAATCGTCTTCTTCCCTTCCTCACCGCTCCAAACCCCTTTCGTGATCTTCACACAACTCATCAATGGTATCGACTCCATATGTAACAAGCTCGCTGTGCATCGTTCGGTATAATCTCTAAAGCGTTCATTTTAAGTTCTAAAAACATCGCGTAAATTTCGTTACAATTTCTCAGGAACGATCAGTGCGGGAATACTGTGGGCCAGGAATATGACTTTTGAACGATTGATGCGATAAAAGGGAGAAAACGTAACATTATTTTTTATGGGACTTATCAAGGACTGAACAAAACAGACGATACATCCGGGAAACGATGGATAGAGATTTCACAAATATGAGACCTGTATTAATATTTTCGATTTCCTGTTCACTTCAGTGGGCCATTCTGTGGTGCTTATATTTTCGGACACACAAATAGCCATACTAATATCTACAGCTTTACACGTGTATCAACAAACTTACCTGATTCCCCCTAGAGCACTATCACTAACATTAGCCCCATACATGAGTAGGAGTCTGGCTATTTCCAAATGACCTCGAGAACATGCTTCATGCAGAGGTGTATAACCTGCATTGTCACGTGGTGATGGCGGATTGTCTAATTTCTCCAGGCAGTATGCAGCCACATCCTGTAGAATAAAGTAATTATCAACTAGCATCACACAACCCCAGCCTAAAAGTTAAAGTACTTTCTGTGAATGGTTCAATGGCTGATGATCCATCACATTAGTTTATGATTCGATGGCTGCCAACTTAAAAGAGACTGAATACTTTTTATCCAGGTAATACATAGGATAATTACACAATTTGTTATTTGTACATTTATACACAGCTTTAAAATTATAATTACATGTGTTCTTTGCAAATTCTGAATATCCCTAGCTAAAATAAAAATATATACTATATTATACAAATTCTACACAAGCATTATCATCAGTAGTGTCCATATAAGTGCAAAGATTATCTGCAGGCAATGCAAAAAACTTAAATTTAAGATAAGATTTATTCCTTAACTCTTACCTACTTATCTCCTTATTAACAAAACAAATGAGAAAATTGCAATCTAAAGTACAATCTTTTTACAGCTTTCACTGAATTACAAGAACATACAATTTAATCCCCCCCCCCAATCTCTACTGATTCCATTGTTTATCGGAAACTGATTGTTACCAGAACAACACAGATTAAGAAAGATTACTTGACTTTGTATTAAAAACTGATCAATAAAGACGATGTATAGCCTACAATATATGCTGATGTGTCTCTTGACCTGTTAGTTTTTTAAAGAATTGTTATTAATGAAAGATAACATCAATTATCTTACTTAAACAACTTTAGTTTCTAACTATATGCATCATGAATTCTCGGATGTTTCACCTTAATGAACCTTAACTTGTACACGTTTTACTAATAGTATCTGATAAATTAATTATTCTTTTCCCTAGAATGCACACATACCGTATATCCAAGTCTAGCTGCTCGATGGAGCAATGTCTCTCCTAGCCCTTTGTTGATCACCCATCCACGAATTTCTGTCTGTATGTCTTGAACTGACTCGGAGCTTGGCCTTGGGAATGTACCCTGAGTACAACAGAAACACATTTTAATGACGATATATTTATAGACATCAGCTCAATGCATTCATTCATATATCATTTGAAACAAAGTTCGAGCTTTTGATACAATTCAATGTTAGCTCTGTCATATAAATCCATATAAAACTGTGACACAAAATAAGCTACTGCATGTCTGAAATGAGAAAATGAGAAATTTAAAGATGCATATGAAAGTCCTGTTGCCCTCGGTGGACTAGTGGTTAACATGCTCGCCACTGGACCCAACGTCCGCGTGTTCAAACCCGGCTGAGGTCGAAGGATTTTTAAGGGTGATAAAAATCCGTAGCACAAATTCCTTCGGAGGGGAAGTAAAGCCAGTGGTCCCATGTCATAGATTTACGACATGTAAAATAACCTTACGAGCATGAAACAAGATGTTTCGTAAGCAAAATTCAGCAGCCATTTCTCACCTGTCTCTCCTGATTCACTATTAGATGGCTCTAGCAGTCAAATCAGGACTGAGTATAAATTGTGCAGAGGCAGTGGGGCTGGTCACTCACTACTCACAAATGCATGCTTCAAAGACTAGGAAAACCTCCGAAAAGGAGGTGGCCAAGACCCACGACTGGCTGGGTTGTAGAGCCAAGAAAGAAGAATATGAAAGCCATACTAAACAATGTCAGAGCATGAATCGCATACCAACGAGAAGCACAGAACTTGACTTAAAATGCTTAAGAACAGGGCCTCAACATTTGAAGAAGAAAAATGCAACACTAAGAGACAATGAAAGTTAAGAGTGTCATAAAATTAATCAAAATTATTAAGAAAGAAAAAGAATTTGTATCAATAAAAAAGGCTAATCTTCATATTCAAGGACATAACACTACCTTAAATAACTTTCACTATCATTCAGTATGAAACATGTTACATGTACTGATGCAGTGCACCAATGTTTGTTATATACAATGAGGAATACAAAAAAAGGTGCCAAGTACAGAGCCAAGCATTAAAAGGTACAGCATTCTTTCGAAAAAAAATTTAATGGGGAAGTAAGATAACCAGGGGAAGAAAAAAACCTCCATGCAGGATAGCTGTCTCCAAGTTGAGATTAAATTTCATGAAGATTTCTGGGTTGTTGCGCTGTGTAGTCTGGTCGATGTTAACCAACATTTCAGAGGTCATACTGCCTCCGTCATCAGGGCGAAGATTAGTACTGATGTTTCAGAGGTGATCCATCCATTAGGTAACAGCCCTGATGATGAAGGCAGCAAGTACCTCTCAACTGCTGGTAACTTCTACCATACTACACAGCACAACAACCCAGAAGACAACAATCTTCGATTTGAAGTTTGTTCTCCCGGTCATCCACAAATAAAAAATTTAAAAGAACTTACATTCGCAATTTTATGTAAGTGAGTGGACACATTACTAATTGTAATATTAACTTCTTGTTCCACTTAGAATCACAAGATAAAATCTCGGTACAATATTTATTTTAAAAAATACCTTTTTCTTCTCTTTATTTCCTTCTGCATCTCCTTCTCGTTTCTGTTGCTTTTTCTTCTTACGAATGTAGTCAAACCCAGAACGAAATTTGCGTCTTACAGTACGAAGTTTGATGCGTTTGCCATTGGGGGGTACCATACCATTTTCCATCTGTTGGCTTGTTGATGAAGGAGGAGATGCTGCTGTAGAAGCTTTGGTAACAGTGCTTTCCCGGGACACTGGAGGAACAAATGCAACTGGTTCATTAGAACCTAAACTTTTAGAAGCATCTTTGCCAGACAGTTTCTTTGAGCCAAGTGCACACAACAGACTGTGGTCTCGACGTAAGAGGCGACGTTTAGAGTTGAGAACCGCTTTGTTGCTGCGTCTCAGGCCAGCACTACGTAAACCCGGTCGACCACCAGTTATTGTACAGCTCCGATTCTTGCCCACTATACTAGCGTCTTGTTTGTGGATTCTTCTCTTCCCTTCTGTATTCTCACTCTGTTGAATGTCCAATATTTCTTTATGACATATTGGAGGAGCAGAGGCTGGTCGATCCTCACCAAATACTTCACGTATAGTTGCACGCTGTCGTAACACTCGGGTTTGAGTTCGTGTCCGGGATTTAAATACAATAGGTGCAAAGTTTTCCACAAGAATACCACCATTCTGGCGAAATGCATCACGGAAATTTGTAACAGTCTTCTTTCTGAAATAGCCCAAATACACTGACTCTTCAATATCACAGACAGGTTCCTTTTCACCTTTTGAATCCTTCGTGTCCTTTTTGCTTTTATGTTTCTTAGCCTGCAAGCTAACCCTTTTATTGTCAACCTTGGAATTAGATGACTTCTTAAATCCTATGCCAAGACTAGGAGTAGGCAAAAGTTCAGGTCCACTGGAGGAACGAGGAATAATGCGCACACCAGAACGTTCTGAAAGCCAACTTTTTTCACAAGACTTTTTACGTGGAGACTTGCTATGACTGTATTTTCGTACTAGAAGGTTTAATATTGAATTATTATTGTCATTGTCTGCATTATTCTTGAGCTTAGTTGACATTGTTGTTGATGATGTTGCTTCCTCAGAATCACCACCTAAGTCATCTGTCCTACGAGCATGGTGCCAAGAAGCAGACAAATTTGAGCTAGAATCAAGATCACTATCAGCCAATTCACTACGTACAGAACTCCACACACTCTGACAACGGTCAAGAGAGCCACCAGGATGAGCCAAGTGTCGACGCTGTAGCGTAAAATCTGCAGAATCCACAATAGAAGTTGCAGGAGAGTTAGGATATGGATCCAAATCTGGTAATGATGCCGAGAGCCTATGCGTATGTGGAGGACGTGGAATGTTGATCAATCGTGCTGGCATGCGCAGAGAGCGTTTAAACCGGTAAACCTCCTCCTCCCAGCCTGGTCGGAAGTCAGAGCCATCTCCAAACTGAGGCTTCTTCCTTTTTGAGCTCAATTTTCCAGAAGTCTCAGATTGTCTTTCATTCTCACTAGGTGTTACTTTCTGTAAAGTGCAAGCAGCCTTTGACCGGAGTCTCATTCCAGTGGATGCTCCACCATTTTCATCCTTCCCTTCCTTCCCCTGGCGTTTTCTGCGTCTCAGTCTTGCTGCCACTGTTTCTCCATGAATGTCACTATGCTCCCCATCCTCTTCATCATCACTGCTTATAACGCTACTGCTACTATGACTTCTGCTGCTGTTACTGCTGCTACTCCTCACGTTCTTAGATACTTCGAGTGCAATACTTTTATCTGCCCTTCCAAGACGTGCCTTTATCTCTGCTAAACTGATCTCATCTTCCACGTCACCATCACTACTGACCTTTTTCTTTGGCCGTCCTCTGCGTTTAATGAGGGGTACATCTTCATCAGAATCTTCTAATTTTGGTTTCTTCTCTTTCATCACAACATTCTCACTTTTCTTCTTCTCACTTGTCCTCTTTTCTCCTTCTTTTACTTCCTCTTTTGCTTCACTTTTCTCTGACTTCTTTTCATTCTCCATAGTATTTACCTCCATGTCAGTAATTTCAGATCTACTGTCAGTCTTATCTGGAATAGCTTTCAGTTCTGCAACAGTTTTCTTCCGTCGACATTTTCTTTTTGCGCCGCCCATACGAAGCTGTTCGAGGAACTTATCACAAGTCGCAGTCCAGAATGGATCAAGTGGAGACAATGGCCGAGATTCTATTTCTTTATGTGCTTCAGACATAGAAGCAGCAACCATCACTCCTTCCTCAGATAGTTCAATCATATCAGGTACTGTAACTGAGGATGCCTGCATCTGGTGTTTTGTGTGTGACTTTCTATCTCTCCTCATCTCACCAAGTGTCTGCATTTCAAGTACTGGCATTTCCCCTTCAGAGTCACTATCACGAAAATCAAACACAGATGTCTCTGAAGAACTACGTAATCCCGAGGAGTCTCTAGGTGGTGCTAATGAGCCACCTCCACTGGTTATACCACCACTATTCCCACTGACACACCCACCTGGCTCCTCATCTGGACGACTAAAGAGTCTCCTCCGTGGAGGAAATGCCACACGCTCACGGGTTAATTTCGGTGGACTGCCGCCACTGGAAGAAGCACCACTACCACTCTGTGCACCTTGAGTTTGTTGGATTTGGTTATGAGATGGTGGTGTCTGTTCTGAGACTTTGGCAATCTCTTGCATCTGCGACAGAATATTTTCTGACCCAGTGTCAGCAACTGCCTGCAAGGGTTGTGGCAGCGGTGGCGAGAACACGACTGGTGTGCCTGGTGCCATTCGTGGGGAATGCACTGAACTATTAGAAGCAGAAACCACACTAGAGGCTGGTGTAGGAGACCGGAATCGATGCTGCTGAGAACCACTGAGCTGTTCAAGACCAACCTAGACAGAATAGAACCAGAAACATTAATTACTCAAATGCCAAAGATCTGGATGGGCAAAATATTACTAGGTATTTTAAATGGGAGTCACCCTCGGTGGACTAGTGGTTAGCATGCTCGCCACTGGAACCAAGGTTCACAGGTTCAAACCCAGCAGATGAATTTTTAAGGGTGATAAAAATCCGAGGCATAACTTCCTTCAAAGGGGAGGTAAAGCCGGCGATTTACGGCATGAAACGAGATGTTTCGTAAGCAAAACTCAGTGGCCATTTCTCACCCAAGTCTCTCCTGATTCATTACTAGATAGCTCTAGCTGACAAATCAGGATTGAGTAGAAATTGTCTAGAGGCAGTGGGCTTGTCACTCACTACTCATAAATGCACACTTCATAATGACAAAGAACCCTCCCACATGGGAGGAGGCCAAGGCTCGGCTTTAGGCTGTTGAGCCATAGTCAGTCAGTGATTCACCCAGTTTAAATGGGAAGTAATAACTACCAGTTTCATACGATTCACAGTGATTTCCAGCACAGTACCTTGAATAAAGCCTGAAATTCCCACCATAACCCTCCCATCCCACCATTCATATCACGAAATTTATCTAACTCAAAGGCATATAAGCCATCACTCCATCCACTAAGTGACACATGACTGTCCGCGATAAAAAACAAATATACAAACTGAACTGTGTTCAATGAAAATTTAAAATAAAATTAAAGAACTCTAATGGCTATGGGGTCTGTTAAAAGGCATTACGCCATAAAAGATCAGAAGGTTAATACGTACTATTTTCTGAACATACACTAGTATTCTGATTATCATATGTAAGTCTGACATCTCACCTGTTTCAATTCCGCTTTGGTTCGGATGCGAGCCGCTAAATATGCTGCAACATCAGAATCCCCTGAACTGGAGCCATTACTGCTGACTGAAACACTATGATTGTTATCCAGTACATCAGTCCTCACAATTCCTGCAACGCTGCTATTATTAGACATTCTTGCAGTAACCATTTCAGTTTCTGCGTCAAAAGGTACAGATTCAACTGCTTTTGGAACATGAATTTTGTGTGTTTGAATCTGCGCTGCTTTCTGAGCATTATTCGTGTCCACCGTTACACCAAATGATGAAAGATTGCATTTCTCTGCGAGTGCCAGTGCTGATGATGATTTACGGTGTGCCAGCATCTGTACTGGTGATTCTGACAGGGGTGGGGGTTGGTTTGTTAGCTGATTGAGCTGCTGATACTGGTTACTCATCTGCCTGTTCTGATGGCGCAGCTGCTGTTGCTGTTGCTGGTGCAACTGGTTCTGCTGCAGCTGATTTTGCAACTCAGTCATCCTCGCTTCTTTGAGTTCCAAACTATTCCGGAGAATACTGAGTACTCGCTTATCTGCCATGCCACCTGTTCCACCTGTTTGTTGTTGTGGTAGTATCCCTGAACTTGGAGTTGTCAGAAGTCTCTGAAGAGCTTGACCCCTTGAAGGTGGAGGCTGCTGTGTCATGGGCTGTGGCCCCACATGAGGTGCTGGATATTGTTGATGACCAGGGTTAGGAACGTAGGGAGAGGGTTGTGGTGATGAGTGATAGCCATGCTGTCGTTGGTTTGTTGATGTGGCAGCAGTTGGTGCAGTAGCTCGGGGATGCCCCGAAGGGTATTGCTGATTTGGTTGCTGTGGCTGATGATGTAGTAATGGTTGCTGATGGTGATGGTGATGAGATGATGTGTACTGTGGATCATGGTGGGTACCATCAAGGTTTCCATTAACATGTTGCTGAAGATTTGAAGAATGTTGTTGCTGCTGCTGCTGCTGCTGCTGCTGCTGTTGTTGTTGTTGTTGTTGTTGTTGTTGTTGTTGCTGCTGCTGCTGCTGCTGAGCTTTTGATGAGGTATACGAAGAGAATCGTTGTTCAATCTCCTGATCTATTGTTTGTTTCCACGTGTCCAGGCGAGGAACTTTTGCGAGAGATGGGTGTCTTGTCTCACCGCCACGTTTTTGCCCTAGAGTTACTGAACTTGCTATATAACCTGCATTGTTCTGATTTGGCCCTCGGCTTTGGACATCCATTAATCGATTGCCCCCATAATTTTGCATGGGATCTGTTATCCTTTTAGCACTTTCATAGCCAGTTGAAGGGTAATGATTATTTGAGGATGTGGAGTACGGTGAAAGCACTGCTGAGCCAGGCGTAGAATTAGTATTGGTGTGCCGATGCTGTATCTGTGACACAGAATTATAGTACTGATGTTGTTTTTGTTCATAGGATTCTAGTACAGGATTTAATGCAGTGGAAGAATTTTTCTTAAAACTGCCAACATGTGGCAGTGATGTTACTGGTGACGGCTGAGAGTACAACTGATGAAGGGAATTTGTCCTTGCACCAGACCTCTGGTGACTTTCAGCCACACAGTTGCCTGCAGCCATTGAGTTATGCTGAGAAACTCCAAAGTTTGGATTAAAGTTAACTTTTGGGGCACCAACACTAGTGGTGGTAACTGCTGTAACAGGCACAGCTGGAGTGTTAGATGAGGTAGGCCTTTTCCCACGAGGATCAAGTGTTGGGTATGCCACACTGGAGGGAAGTTGAAGTGGCATCAGCACTGTGCCCTGCTGTGGAGTGTGACTCCCTGTGGAGGTTGCTCCTGTCTTTCCTCGTGACTGGTGATCCACTGTGGCTGGCGAGTAACTAGGCACATTATAGTTACTTTCCACGTCATCTTTCGCAGTTGAATCTGCTGACTGCCGAACAGTTTTTACAGAGAGATCTAACGGGGATTCACGTTTATTTCTGCCAGTTCGTAATGTAGATGCTGTCGATGTCAACGATGATGATGATGATGATGATGATGGCAATGTCCTCGGAAGTCCGTTGGCTAAAACGCTTGTGCTAAGTGGTGGGATGGCTGCAGGTTGCGGCCGCTCTGGAGCACTTTGGCTGTAGTATGCCTGGCAACAGGAAAAAAAGGCAAAATGTAATAATGCAAAACAGCATTTTATCTCAAGCTGCCATGCATATACAAATTTTAATCGAGTCCCGGTGGCAAATTCACTTCTCATCTTGTCTTCAAAGCAAATATAGTATAACAACGATGATAATTACAGCCAGTGGTGGCAGTGGCGGTAGTGATGACTACATGGGTCATCGAACTACTAACATGAAACTAAGCAATAAAAAAAATAAAGCATGGCATATTTCAAGTAAACTGAGATCAAGCTGGCCGGGGCATGCTGCTGACCACTCACCCCCATCTAGTGCCGCGGTCAAGAAAGAGTAGGAGCTATACCGCCACTCCCCCGATGAGCCTACATGGCATTAGTGGGACACTTTACTACTTGTACTTAGCAAATATCATCTTCTAAAGATAAAAAATTGACCAGAAAATGGCATATACATCACCAGAATTCTATATAAATGTAAAGAAAACACTATCCTCGGCTGGTTTGCTTAAAAAAAGAAATCATCATTATAAAATTCATTGTTTACTGCCCTTGGAGCAGAACCCTTGATTTGCATTTTGTAATCATCAAAGAAAGTAACTTCTCGGGTTAGCATTTATAGTGAAATCTATTAAAACAGAAACCTCTAAGAACTGGAACATAAAGATTTCTGTCTTCTGGGTTGGTGTAGTCTGGTCGATGTTAACCAACGTTTTAGAGGTCATACTGCCTCCGTCATCAGGGCGATGAAACGTTGGTTAACATCAACCAGACTACACAGCGCAACAACCCAGAAGACATAAATCTTCACACTCACCGCTGTGAAAACCTCAAATCTTACAACTGGAATATAGTTTCAGAAAAACTGATCAGAATCTTTTCTTCTATGTGGAATACCTGATTTGGAAATTGACGCTTCGATAAGTGTGTTTGTTGATGTTGGTCCGGCTTCAAATGCATCTCAGACTGTGCAGAATAAGAGGAACCACTCTGTGTATGATGAGGATGATAGGCATAGGGTTGTTGTTGTTGTTGTTGTTGCTGTTGCTGCTGCTGTTGCTGCTGCTGCTGCTGCTGTTGTTGTTGTTGTTGTTGCTGCTGCTGCTGTTGTTGCTGCTGATGATGATGATGATGAAGATGGTGGTGCTGATGCTGCTGTTGAGAGTGGTGAAGGGAAGACTGATATACTGAAGCGGAGGATGAAGTTGACATTGAAGATGAAATGGAAGTAGAAGCAGCTTGCTGCTGAGGCAATGGTTGTGAGGTATAATTATTATATGACGTAGATGTGGGTGGAGTCGTGCCAAGTTGCTGCTGTTGATATTTTGGTTCTCGATATAACCCGTAATGCAATTTACCCACACTACTGCTATTGACACCTGTGTATTGATTTGTATGATTCTGCTGTGGTTGAGGGGCGTAATCCAACTGAGTCCTCATTAGAGTCGTTGGATTAGCTGCTACCATCTTATTAGCGATGTGTGATGGCACTGACCCTGATGATGTATGTTGCTGAGACTGGTTCAGTCTATGCAAGGACTCTCTAGCATTACGAGAAGAATGGTAGTTTGGTAACGCAGCAATCGGTGGAAGATTATGGCCCTGTGGACGAGGGTGTTGTTGCATGTGATTCTGATGCTGGTAGTTTATTGTTCGTGGCTCTGCAACCGTCAGTCTACTCCCGTTGTACACTGTGTGTGATGCACTTTGTGATGGTAAAGATTCTGTTGGGTTCTTTGATGGTGAGTAGGGATGTTGAGCTTGTGATGACAGTGGACCAGGATGTGACACTGGAACTTCTTTGGTTCTCTGGTAGACAGAGTTAGTTGATGCTGGCGGCCAATAGGATACGACCGTGGAAGCAGATGAGGAAGCGATTGTTGCAACATTTTGCTGCTGTTGATGGTGTGTCTGTGACTGGGGTGGCAATGCTGCGGCAGTTGCGGGCGGTTGTGAATTTGCTGCGACAACACCGGGTCTATGGCTGACACTGTCATAACATGGAGTACTGCCAACTGTCCCAGTATCAGGATTACTGTATCGAGGAGAGTTATGGATGGCAGCCTCATTCACGCTGGAACTACCCTGAGGCGCCTGATAAGATGAGCTGCCAGCAGGGGAAGGAAGACCCTGGAAGTACTGTCGTGCGCCCTCCAACACGTTACTGAAGCTGTCCATCTCCCAAGGGGATTCTGAAATGTAGTACAAACAAAAGGATAGTTAGATACTGAAGAACTTCTTGCAGAAGAATGAAGGCAGGGTCTGGGATAAAATCAACTGTCAGATGCAAATAAATGAAAAGCAGTCAATGATCACAAATATTATTGCACTGGTTCGTTTCCCACATATCAATGACTGTCACATTTCATATTAACAAAAAAAGTAATTTTCACTTTGACAGAAAGTTCTTCTCGTTAACAGAAATAATCAATCACGTAACAAGCCTATGCCTATGTGATTATCGCAAACTGTGATGAGCGATAAATAATATCACCATTATCATGAGCAGCAGCGACAAAGAATTCAACCCAGCTGGTCTTACTTGCCAATTGAATTCAAACATTTTCAAATTAAGTATTTTCCATTCAAACCAGTGGAGATTGATAAGTAAACAGATATTTTTGTTCTTGGCAAGCAACAGTGCTGATGTTTGCTGCGGTGTGAGGGGAAAAAAACATAAAAATCTTCACCACGTCCGACTGTTTCCACAAAATTCGGCCGCAAGTGAATGTCCGTAATAGACCAAGATATTCAATTTTGCCACTATTATCCACGAAGACATATTTGAGGTCGTGAATTGTGCCCAAATACCGTGACAAAATTAAATAAACTACGGATATGCAGAGTTCATCCCTGATAAATTAAACCATAGCAATTTTCTTCTCAACCGTGGGGCACACGTCACACCTCCCTAAAGGGAGTTCGACGACATTCGTGTGCGAAGTGACGTAGCTTCCGCCAGAAACCAAACAAAAAGTTGTCAGTGGAACCACGGTTCCGGAGAATTTGACGTAAATACGTCTATACGGAAAGGAAGTTTATATATTGGCTTTATTCTAAATATTTCCTTCATACATTCTTTACATTTGAGATAAGTTTGATTAAGACATTGTTTATTTAACTTGTATTAGTTACGCTTAAGATGGGTCTGTGGTAGCTGAATGTAATGAAATGTAAGGTAAGGTAATGTATTGTAACGTAAGGTAAGGTAATGTAAAGTAAGGTAAGGTAAGGTAAGGTAATGTAATGTAAGGTAATGTAAGGTAAGGAAATGTAATGAAATGTTTTATAGGTAACAACAATGCCGAGTAAACAGATGACGTTTCCTAGGTAACAAAAATGCCGAGTAAATAGATGTTCCTTAGGTAACCATTATTGTCGATTTGTTGATAAACCATTGTTACACTTTTTCGTTTCACTTTTTGCCGAATCACACTGACCCTAAAATATAGACGTATTTACGTCAAAACTGGACTTGGGACAGTTTCTGACGTCTGATTCATCTAAATGCTCAGAGTAAGAGTACACACGTACTTGGGGTTTCACAACACATTCAATTAGATGCAGAAATAAAAGAAAGAGGCGAAATTTTGTAGTTGTTACCGTTATATGCACCAGACGAAAATGGCCTTTTGTTCAAAACTAAAAATGCAATATGATCGACTGAACTAACTAACTAACTAGCTGGCTTACCGAACCCGAAGTTTCATCACCGAATTAACCACAGCCCTCCACCGGACCCTGTCCTGGGCCAACAAAATCCAGTCTCCTTTAACTCCTATCTCCCACAGATCCCGCCTGACATTATCCTCCCATCTACGTCTAGGTCTCCCCAGCGGTCTCTTACCCTCAGGCCTCAGGCTTCCCAACCAATACCCGGTGCACACCTCTTGTCCCTTCCATGCGCGCTACATGTCCTGCCCATCTCATTCTTCTCGACTTAATCACCCTGACAATACTGGGGGAGGAGTACAGATTTTTAAGTTCGTCATTATGCAGTTTTCTCCAGACCCCATCGTCTTCTCTCCAAGGCCCAAACATCCTCAACACCCTATTCTCAAACACACTGAAGGCGTCATTAAATACATGAACAAAATTAGATGAGAATAAATTTTTTGGGATGTTGCGCAGTGTAACCTGATAGAAACTGACCTACGTTTCAGAGGCCGTGGTGATTAAAGCAGTAAGCACCTTCAAAACGTCGGTCAATTTCTACCAGAACAAATGGCGCACATCATAGAAGACAGTCGTCTTTATAACAGTCGCCATGAGAACCTGAAATCTCGCCAAACATTAGGTGAACTGCTGAAAAATTCCCTTATTTTGAAAGCCCTGTATTCCCCACATGCGTCTTAAAACAAGAATATTCACTTCAAATGGAATTTCCCGGAACATAGCAGTGGCTAATTATCCTGGTCTGGTATAAGTATCAACCAATATCTATTGTGGAGTATCCGCAATTCGATATGACTCCGGAACCCTCCCCTATTCAACATATCTTGGACGACCTTGCTAGCCACACTTATTCCGAACGCTCACAGATGCGAGACAAATTGATATTCGTTGCTGCAGATTATTCCTCTGCGATTATCGTATATACTTTCACAGATCCACTCTAACGGTAGGCCGTGGTCTTCATCCCACATACAGATAAACATCAATGACGAATTAAGTTCTATTTCCCCCCGTGTTCTTCTCATTGTATAAGTAAATGGATCACTTCTGTGTACGTGTGTGGCTGTTCCAACTGCACTCGAAACAAATATACACATTCCATGAAGGTCACAAAATATCAGTCACAAAGTTCAAAGTACAACATTTTACTCTGTAATTCCCTATCGCTCTCATAGAGGCCGCTACTGAATATGCTGTTTAAAGATCTTACAGATATCATATGAAAATTAATTTTAGGGAAAACGGAAAACAAATACAGTCAACAGCGCAGCGCCGTTTATTAATGTCTCTGTGTTACTGTTAAATACACATATCTATAAATTAAATCTTTTGGAAGTATGACTAAATTCATACATTTTTAAACATACTAACAAATCGCTCCACTCGCTTCCACAAAATCGATGGAAATTACTTCCCATCTAACATGGTCACCTCCTCCCCTCCAAACTTACCCAAAAAAACCCTTAAAAATCCCCGCATGCCCCTCTCCCATTGGAGATTGACCATCTAATCTAATTCGCCACCTATGTCTTCCACCAGCCGCCCCAGTACACGTTCACCTTGAAGATGGCAATTGTAAATATTTCCGAAACGTTGGCTGGTTAATACTCAACATTCGACGGGGTTCACACACGAAAGCCGAAGTTTCACATTACATTCACAAAGACACTGGGGGCAAACTACATTCGGGGAAAGTCTGCTACCACTCAATCTTCTCGTCTTCCTGTCTCAAACCTAAAAATGTAAAGATAACACACAAAAATATATATGTTCCTGTTGCTTTGTATGGATGTCAAATTTGGTCTTTCATAATATGAGGTCATAGCTTGAGGGTGGCTGAGAACAGTGTGATGATGAGAATAACTTAACCTACAGGGGTGGGAAGTAAGAGGCGGGTAAGGAACACTGTATAATTAGTTCCATAATCTGCGCTCTCTACCGAACACTTGTAAGCAATGAAATCAAAGACGAGACGGGTCGGGCATGTAGCATTTAAAGGACACGATAAATTCACAGAAAATTTTATTCAGAAAAACTCAGGGAAGGAGATCACTAGATAGACTTCGACACAGATGGAAGGATATTAGAATTTATGCTAAATAAATGAGGCTTAAGAATATGAACTGGGTTCACGTGATTCAGTATATGGACCAGTGGCGGGCTTCTATAAACACGGTAATAAATCTTCGGGCTCTATAAATGCGGAGTTTCTTGATCAGCTAAGAGACAATCAGCGTATCAAAAAAGGCTCTGCTGCCGGAGTTGTACGCCGACTCGTCTCCGAAATAAGAACTGATGCGATAAATTCGCTCTGCATTGTAACATTTTATAAGCAATTTATGAATAACAAGTCGCGTGTGTCATTGAAACGAAAAAAGCGAAAGGTGACGTAACGTTAATTCGACCATCTGACCGAAACCCTAAACAACAATGTAAATAGCGTCAACAGATTCTTCATTAAGCTTCACGAGACCATTGTTGCGTAAGAAAATATTAATGCATTGTTGCCGCTGCTGTGTAAACTAAAATTGTCACATCACACCGTTATTGCGCAAGAAAATATTAATACATTGTTGCAGCTGCTGTGTAATTACAACACAAACAAACTGTCATTCGGTGAAAGAAGCTGCTAGTGGATGTGCGTATTTCTGTGCTCAGTAAAACGACATTAAACATTTATTAGGGACGAATTGAAGCTCACTTGGGACAGGAACTTATCACTGAAGAACGAGAGAGAGACTGGAGTGAGGACCATAAAAAACGCGCAGAGGAACACGACAGCCAGAATAAGCGGAGGTACGTACACTGATTAAACGTTTCTTGTTGATGAAGACAAAAACGGTGGGTATCAGAGGGTTAAGATATGCGATCAACGCATTGTCAAGTTATTCTCGTGATTGAAACCTCCATTTTTAAGGTATATTTTGACGTAAATACGTCTATACGGAAAGGTCATTCGGCAAAAACAGCGTTAGTTACGAAGATATGTAGGGTCCATACCAACAATATGTAAATATGGACCGACTCAGCATTGTTGCGTTTCATTACTGCCGTCAACAATCCGCTTTCGTTATTGCGAAAAGAGCTGAGCTGTGAGTCGGTTGTAGAAGAAGTGCGTCGTAGAGTAGATAATTTTTGACGTAAATACGTCTATATTTTAGGGTCAGTGTCATTCGGCAAAAAGTGAAACGAAAAAGTGTAACAATGGTTTATCAACAAATAAACAACAATGGTTACCTAGGAAACTTCATCTGTTTATCAACAAATCGACAATAATGGTTACCTAAGGAACATCTATTTACTCGGCATTTTTGTTACCTAGGAAACGTCATCTGTTTACTCGGCATTGTTGTTACCTATAAAACATTTCATTACATTACATTACCTTACCTTACCTTACCTTATATTACCTTACATTACATTACCTTAAGTTACATTACATTACCTTACCTTACATTACCTTACATTACATTACTTTACATTACATTCAGCTACCACAGACCCATCTTAAGCGTAACTAATTCAGGTTAAATAAGCAATGTCTTAATCAAACTTTACTCAATTGTAAAGCGGGTATAAAGAAAATATTTAGAATAAAGCCATTATATAAACTTCCTTTCTGTATAGACGTATTTACGTCAGATTCTCCGGAACCGTGGTTCCACTGTCAATTATTGCCAACAGATAATTATGCCGCATGAAAACTTTATGAAGTGTAAAACAATTGCTGACTCCGGAGGTTGGAGTTCATAATTCCTTCTTTACTACTAATTTATTACTTATATATTTTACATTATGCACTAATACTGTTAAAATGAGACAGTTTTTTAGAAATAAATATTTAAAAAGTATGAGTTCTAGTCTCATGTGAAGAAGAAGGTGTATTCATTCATATTATCCCCGATATTACTGCTACTACGCATCTACAATGTCTTTCTTGATTTCTTTCCTTCTTCAAGGCATGAACATAGGAATCTAGTAATGGCTCCCGGCTTAAAGGAACTGCTGCAGGAGGCGGAGTGTCCAGTATGTATGGAGTACATGCTACCACCAATCGTCATGTGCGTGAACGGGCACAGTACTTGTTCCACCTGCAGAGAGAAACTTCTGACCTGTCCAGTCTGCAGGTGCAAATTTTCAAAAGGCAGAAATCTACTAGCAGAAAATTTGATTGGAAAAATTATGTGTCCCTGCCGACATTCGAACAGAGGATGCAGTAAGACGTTTAATTTACTGGGTGTAAGGAAACATGAAGACGAGTGCGGTCACCGTCCGTTCAAATGTCCATTCTCTTCTATTGCGACTGTAAAATGTCCCTGGGAGGACAACGTGAGCAAGGTCATGACCCACATTCGGGAAAGGCATTACATACATACTGACACAAAAGAAAACGGGAAGCTGAGTGGAGTTATTAATTGTAATGATCCAAATAATTCCGATTGGCGCAAAGCCATATTCATGTTAGGCGAGATATTCTTTATGACCACCAGATTTAAGCAAAATAATGTTTACGTTTGTCTTTGTCACGTGGGCCTACAGAACATACCCAGTTACAAATATGAAGTGACGATTAGAAAACGGAATGGCGCAGGCAGTTTTTCCGAATGTAAAACAACAAACTCTTTTCAGGGCGATGTGCAAAAAATATTTGAAGTAAAGGACTGTGCTGTTTTCAAAAAGGTACGGTGGAACAAATGCACTAATAAACGCAAGAATTTGTTTTATAAGGTATTAATATCCAAGAACTGTAAACAATAAATTTCCAACGAACGGCCTGATGACACCACCACAAATATTATCAGATATCTGTGTAGCATTTATTAAAATCAAGTATATTTTTCCCTATTAATTTGTAAAAATGTAGGCAATAATGTATATTTAAAATGTGTTATTGTATATTAATAAATTTTCAATCGCTGCTGTTAAATTTATTTGTTCTTATTCTCCCTGCGCATTTATTTTTAAGCACCTCAAACATTTGAATGTTTAGTAGAATTTCCCTCTACTTCATATCGAAGGCGTCATGCAACAGTGGTGTATCAACACATTTCTATAATCGCAGATATTTGGAATAACAACATAAAACAGAGGGAAGAATGTCATACCGGAAGTGCTGCTCTACCCAACGATACAGATAGTTACATTCAGACGTATAAACATTAACGACGCACATTCATCAAACCAAATAAACCTCAAGAACTTAGGAGTATTTTAACTCATTTTGTTAATACGCCCTTCTGGCATGACGACTTCGGTGCGTACTTTTAACCCGAGCAGAATTCCAATAAGCACGAGTGAAATTAAATAAACACATAATTTGAGTGCAGTCTGAAACACAGGATAATGTATTTGACTTTTAAATTATGGTGCCAGTTACATCCAAATGTGTCATAAACAGTGATACAGTAAGTATTGAATAGTGAATTCCATTTACTCGTAGAGTCTTGGAGCATAACATTCGGTTAAGGCCGGCGCATAGTACGCCGAACGGAACACAATTTTCCGACTGTGGCGCATACGAGCGCCTTCGAACATTTTGCTTCATGTCAGCTTCTCTCCGTCCATGTTGAATGTGGCCGATGTTACATTTTATACGTTTGTCTCTTTACCTGTGCGAATATTATCATAAACAAGCAAGGCATACATGTGAAGATGGCTGTATCCTATGTTGTTGCGCCGTGCAGTCTGGTAAAAGTTTACGGACGTTTCAAAGGTACTTGTTCGGTAAATATCTTTCAGGTTACACGTCGCAACAAACCAGATGGCAACCGTCTTGACACAGTGAGAACTTGAAGGTCGCTTTCTTACCTTTACATGCGTGGTAACGGAGATAACAAAATAACACTTAGTATACTCGTAAATCGACGCGACGCATGGATGAAATAACGTCTGTGCCTTACAGCTTCCAAACAAAGACTATGAGATGGGTAAAATAGATAAATTTACAAACAGCAGATGGTAGCAAACAGGGAAAAATATAACCTTGACGCATGTTAAGATGATAGATTGTTGCAGCCCCAATGTGACAGATGGCGAATGTTGATTTAAATTATTCCTGCTACCAGAAAGAATATATGGTGATAAAGTGCCAACTTAACAAGATCCGTCCGCATTCAAACTGTGCTCGTCCTGTATGCAACGTATACAAAGATAAACTTTAAGAGACGTCGCTCTCATCTACTGAAATCAAAACATTAACAAGCGTGCATGTTAATTCGTATATTTTCTTAGGCTTTTCTTGGTGCATTTGGAACGAAACGTTACAAGATTATAAGTAGCTTAATAGTGTTTTAACAGGCACGTTCCTCAGAAGGAATTATATATGACATGAATATTTCTGTCTTCTGGGTTGTTGCGCTGTGTAGTCATCGACCAGACTACACAGCGCAACAAACCATAAGACAGAAATCTTCATACTCACCGCTGTGAAAACCTAAAATCTTATATACATGACATGTTAGTCTAACATCAAAGTTCTTCAAATTACCTAAAGACCTAATGATGTTTAATTTTCCGTTACACATAAATAAACGAAACTGACACAGAACTTTGGTCAGTTTTGTATCACAATGGAAGAACTGAATATTAAGTCTACAAACATCTTTTTCGTAAGTATTTATGATAAGCTCGTTGGTATTCAGGACTATGCTCTTATGTAAAATGGTAGTAAAAATGTCCGATATAAATAAAAACTGGGGTGAGCTGACTATTTTCGTAAAATTTCCAGCATCTAACTTAATCCGTTCTTGAGTTGTTTCATGTGAGGGGCGGTTGGCGGTGGCAATGGAACTCGAAGAACCCGACCTGTGTGCGCGCACGAGCGGCGAAACAGTCGCCCGGCGACAAGCGTTTGCCCGACCTTAGTGGTGTTGTAAGCGTCGTGGACCTTGATAGCAAACGTTCTGACAGTGGGAGTCATAACTGAAGTGGATAAAAGGCCGGCATTGTACAGTAAGGCCATACCACCTCATTACAGTATTTTGGTAGGTAATATAGCTGGTCCAATCATAAACAACAACTCGTCGAAACTGCTGCTATTCATTCTAAAGTATCCCAAGAATTTCTTTGGATACATACGCAGGTTTTCATATGACTAGTGAAACTGACGTTTCAACAATCTTTGACTTATAAGTGGATGTACGCCAAATTTAATGTAACATCCCGGGATTTGCTGAAGAGACTGCAAAGAAACACTAACAACCTCGGTCAGAACAGCCGATTTCTCGAATGCGACGTAGAGATGCTAACCACGGTCACGTATCATCATAAGCAACACCTATTAGGCCTACCTCAGATCAACAACGTAGAGGACATATTTATTTGTGGATTCACCCTCGTCATAGCAACCTGTATAGCCATGTGTACTTTCGCATTAACCTTGGCATACGCTCGTATGCAGACCACAGACCTGCCAGTCCCATTACCTTCGTCGGTTACCCACTGTTGACTTACGACTGTAGATTTTGGTTAGCAGAGTGGAGTGTAATACACGCGAGATTATAGTGCATGCATCTCAAGACACCGTACCCCAACAAGCACCGGTTCGAAACCACGCAAATGACCCACATAACAGAGGAACACTGAACTATTAGTTACTGCGCATATAATGTTAGGTCGAGTTTGCAAATCCTGATGATGGAAGCAGCAAGGACTTCTGAAACGGTGGTAAACTTTTATCGGAGTACACGGCGCTACAACCCAGAAGACAGCAATATTCGTACTCACCGCCGTGTTAACCTCAAATCCTACCGAGATATGCATTCTCTCTCAAAAGCCTTTGAGAGCTTGGCTCACCAGCAGGGGTAGAAACGCCAGGCTATTAGGCAGAGGGAGGGGATTAGTAAACCCTTTGAAGATGGGTCATCGCCCTAATGATAGAGGCAGAAAGTACCTCTGAAAGGTCAGTGAACTTCCACCAGACTACATGGTGCTGCAACCCAGTCCTCTGTGAGAACCTCAAATTCTACTTAGCCTTTTCTTTACTGACCACCTTTCTTAAACAAAGCAGTATTGGTTATGGGTTCCCTCGTGGGACTGAGCACAATATATCTGACTATCTCATTTATCGACCGGAAATGCAATACCTTCAGAAATTTCCACTGTTTGGGGAATATAGTCCCTTAAAAATTCCGACATCCTTTCAAGAACATTTTTTCTATAATAATAATAATTTATTTACATTCCATGGATCCATAAGACAGTCAGATGACGATAGGATGTGGAAAAAATCACAATAAAAATAATAATAATAATAATAATAATACAATACATATTATAAAGTACAATTCGTACTATTATATAAATTTCACATAATACAAAACAAAGTATTCACCTAGAGAAATGATAAGCTACAAATAGATCTACCCATTACACACAAGAAAAATTTATCACTTATTTGTAAACAACATAAATTCATTGACAGAGTAAAAGGAGTGTGTAATTAAGTATCTTTTTAATGCTACCTTAAATTGCTCCTTCTTATTTACAAGACTTGTGAGATTTGATGGTAGACTGTTGAAAATTTTGATTCCTGCATAATATGCACTCTTCTGAAAGCATGAGAGGTTGGCAATTATCATATCATGTGTGACCATACCTATGTTAGTTTCGAGCCACTTACAGATTAAATTCATGCCTAAGTCAGGACAAAAAAAACTGTCCCGCGCCGTGGCCGCGCGGTCTGAGGCTTCGGACCGGTGATACGGAATGTGCGCTGGTTCGAGTCTCGGGGAAAGAAATTTCTCATGAGATTTTCGACCGGTGTATGGGACCGGTGCCATCCCAGCATCGTGAGGAAATTGGGGAGCTACAATGAGTAGCGTAATCCGGTCAGGAAAGCTAGCAATGGCTGGGGGTTCGTCGTGCTGACCACACGTCACCCTATATCTGGTTGGATGATTGTTCACCTCTGCTTAGGCATGTGAACGTGAGGCCAGCAGTCAAGCTAGTCGGCTTTGGCTCTCAGAGGGCTCTTACGCCACGGATTTAATTTAATTTAATTTAATATTCCCAAAAACCTTGGAATCATCTCGTTGTGATCTTGATGCGATGTTGACCTATACATGTCAGATACCTACTGATCGACAGATATATGCTTTTGAAAAAATGACCTACGAATGACCTTGAGAACTTTAAAAGCTTCTATTCGGAGAACGCACGGACTGATATTGTCGTGACTACGACATGACGCTGATATGTGAGTGACCTCTAGCCGACATGAATATGGTCACTCACATACCTGCAGATCGGCAGATACATGCGTTTGAAAATATGGCTGTCGACTGACCGTGAAATTTCAAAGGCCTCTATTCGGAAAACGAACGGACTAATATTGTGACTATGACATGACACTGACATGAAAATGGTCACTCAGATTCCTGCAGATCGGCAGAATTATGCGTTTGAAAAAATGACTAAGGAATAACCGGCGGTGCCCGAATTTATAACTTGTGTTGGGCAAGGCCGTGGTCCAGGTATCACCGAGTTTTCCTCCGGGGCTTCCCCGGTTTCTCCGTGGCATCCCAACAATTACTCCATTCACACACAGAAGAAGGCAATGGCAAACCACTTCTGGATCATCTGCCAAGAACGTATATGAACAGGTCCCAGTCCGAGAAAAGGATGGAAGGATCCTGTTCATATGGACCTGTCGTCAGACAGAACACTAAATAATAATAATTCGGAAAATCCAATGACACATATTGTTGCGACTGCGACATCAACTAAACGTATGTCCACTAAGGTTCGGCAGAATTAAGAGTGAGAAAGATTCCATTTAAATCACATTTGAAGTTTTGATGTCTTCATTCAGCTAAACCTATGGCAGATATTTTCGTGAACTTATATGAATTTGACAGATACGTTACCTGAAAAGGCATCCATATATAAAAATGTAGACGGGTTCGCATAAGTCCAAGACAAAATACGATAAAATATAAAACGGGAAATGATGTAGATTGTTTTTCCAACCTCAACTGTTGGAACTTTATTCCTCGGACGAGTCGTAAGGGCGCTACACTTCATGCATTATCAACAGTAAAAACCTGCGGCGATGTTGCCAAGTTGACATGACATGCCATTAACAGAATTCTCCTATGCACTACAACTTATGGGACACACTACACATGACGTGGTCTACTACGATGAACCACGCAAATCGCTGTGATGGCTATCCGCTAAACTGACAGCACTTGACTTCTTGCATAATGCAATTACAAACGTGCCAACCCACACCCGTAAAAATCGACCAATCGGCGTGTTTTGTGTCATTCTGAGCAGAAAAACGAGGATAATAACACGGCATTCTCTTTCACTGAAATATCAATACATGAAAACTTTTTTCAAAGGCTCCGCTAGTGACCACCGCTCGCCCACCATGTTCCACTCAGGCAATGGACCTCGCGGTAGTCCGTATTAAACAAGACCGAATTTTATCAGTCACCATTTAGGTCACAACAATTACAACAGTCGGTGTTGAGAAACGCGGAGGGGGGGGGGGTCACATGTAGCTGATAGAAGCGCAGTTAGTCACATGTCACACAGAAATTTCTGTTTTCGTAATAAAAAAGGGGAAGGAGATAAACTTCCAATATTTTCTTGGATGACTAAGTTAAAACGTAAGTGAATTAATTTATTCAAGAAAACTAACAATTCTGTGCCGTGTAGCTTCTTTGGTGATATGTGCTGTTATAACAAAATAAAACGTCAAGAATCTGTCTGCCAATCACATGTCAATCACAATTATCACTGCTTCAATGCGTGCTTTTCCCTGTCACTACACCCGTCTGCCGTTGATATAAGTCTCACGAAAATTTTACCGGAGTTAACCGACGAAGACGTCAGGCAGATGCAACTCGGACACCGTTTTCCAGTTCCAGCAATGCACGCCTCAACATATCGAAAGATTTTGTGTAAAACCACAAAGAAACCATTCACGATACGCGGTTGCACGTTGTGGGCCGGGTCATTTCAGAACACAGAACAACAAATTATGGATAAATGATTATAAATCAGGGTCCACAAAATAATACGCCCACAACTAAAATACTATCAGACTCATTCTGTACGAGTCAAGGAGTCGGTACTTCATACCCCATGCATTGCAAAGATACGGGAAAAAATTAAATATTTATTCGTATCTCCTCATAATAAATCACATTATATACGGATTGGGTTCAAGACATGTCAATCCATCCAGTCAATACGATCTGCGTGATGGACCCGACTGACAGGCAGGCATACAGTGAGTGATCTTCCTCAATCCCGTAGTCATGACAACCGCTACCAATCATCACTTCCAAACATCCATTTCGAGAAATATTTGCTTTCGACCTTTCCATTCACAAGCACGCTCGCAAAGGAATTCAACTGAATCGCACTAATGATGATACCACAGATAGAGCACGGAGGTTCTGAAGGTTTGCGATGAGAGCGTTTACTGGCAACAAAAGGGACCTCCCGACACTTTCAGGTGGTTTTCAGAATTAAAAACGAAAAATGTCTGACCATGCAATTCCCTACCCATCTGATAAGTACCATCCATTTCTGGAAATATGAAAAAGCCTATGAATAAAAGGACACAGAACTACGCAGTGAACTTGTATTGCACTAACGGTATCTATATTAAAAGCATTTTAAACGCCCAACAGAAAGAAAGAAAGAACGAATTTATTTATATGTGTGCATATACACACACAGATAAACGAATTTCACATAGAATGTCGTTACATTTATTATACCTTCAAATTAGCCGAGAAACGGATTGTATATGGCGAAACACAGGAGCTCGCAAGACTTTTCAATTAAATGCTTAAATATTC
>NW_019060340.1:232860-260694 GCF_000696155.1 Zootermopsis nevadensis | reverse complement strand
AGCTAAAGGGAAGGAGATTTGAGGCGATAGAAGAGATTCAGGCAGAATCGCAGATGGTGCTTGACAGGCTGACAAAGAAAGATTTCCAGGGATGCTTCCAGGCTTGGCAGCGGCGCTGGGATCGTTGTGTTCACTCCCAGGGGAACTACTTCGAGGGTGATGGATGAATTTAATACCTGAGATAAGTGTACGGGTTTTGTTTTTAAATAGGCGCAGTCTTGAAACTTTCCGATCGCACCTCGTACACTGTTGTATAACAAGCCAAGAAGAACAACTATTTACAAATAACTGTTACTGCCATGGTAAGTCTCTGGATTCCGAAGGGAACTCATTTACAATTAGTTTTGACATAGCTTGTACTTATGACAGGCATGTATGATTCAAAACTTTCACGGTGTATAGAATTAAAAACATTCTCTCTTGCTATCATGGCGTATGACGTCAGACGCCCTGATGACGGGGATACAGATGATTTCTGAAACGTCGGCAAGTTTTAACCGCGTGACAACCCGATAGGATTGTTAATTGCTCGTATGATAAGCATGTTAACAACTTACCACCATTAAAACATAACCTGCAAATTCACAGAACTCACACATATTAAACAGCCAAATAATAATATTATTTCCACTGTTTTCTAAACTTGACTGAACAGGAATACAAAAACAATTTTAAAATTTAATTATTATTCTAATCTTCAAGATTGTACACTAAATATAACTGATGTCTCCACCTCAAAAATTACCATGTTGAATTAAAAGTTAATACTGCTACGACAATATGGCCCTGTAACGGCAGGTTTTACGAGTTTCGGTCTATTATTTTCTATAACTAAATCGTGCGACAGGCTATGAAAAGCGCCACTGAGACCCCCACTAATCGAGCAATGGAAGGTCGAATAGTGAACTCGAACCAACTAAACCAATGAGCACGAATAATATTCTGCAGACTGTTCCAAATAAACAACAGCAAGAAAGGGAAAAAAACACTCAACGATATCGTAGTGCAATTTAGGGTCCCGAAAGATTAATCAGATTTAATAAACTTTGCAAATGTTTCAAAGATCTGTCGCCACTGATTTCAGACCCTCCGTGCTAGTGCTGCCGTCTAACGGCAAGACGGGGTATTGTCCAGTGTCATAATGTTTTAGTCTCTGTGTGCTTCCACACTCTTGGAAATAGGAAGAGAGAGAGAGAGAGAGAGAGAGAGAGAGAGAGAGGAGCATATGCAGCTCTCAGGCTTACTTGAACTCCGTCTCGGGTGTCTCCGTTCTACGAGCTGGAGGCCAAGCAGCGCAAATCGGCTCGAGATTTGCACCTAGTCCGTTCTTCAAATAAAAGCGCACTACATTTTGCAATGTTTTACTTGGTTTCGTGTTCGTCTTGATTGAACGTCTGTCTGTGGCTACGGTCTGCCTTTGCTGTGTTAATTTGTTCTGGTTTACGTCCTGTGGTAGTAATAGGATTAAACGTTACTGACGAGTTCAAGAAACACCTAATTTTATGGGGTATTTACTCATAAATTTTATAGAGTGGTTCCGGAAAATAACAATGCGTGGGTAAAAACATCAGACTTTCTAAATGTTTAGTCCTTTCTCAGTTTGAAAATGGCTGTCTTCTTGGTTGTTGCGCCGATGTTTCAGAGGTCCTTGCTGTCTCCGGGCGATAACTGTCTGCGAATATCCGAAAGTGCCGAAGAGTAGCCTCCACAAACAAGTTTACTATGATTTCGTGTTCTCAGAGCGGCGAGGGCTTCGCCCTGGTGATGGAGGCAAGAAGCACCTCTTAAACGTCGACAAACGTTTACCAAACACGGTGCAACAAACAATCAACCCGAGTCTGCTCCAGCAGAAACCCGACATCAGTCTGGACTAACCTTTATAGGATTCAAAATAAGGAACCGTGAGTTCCGAAATCCCATAACACGTCATCAAATGAAGCACAGTAGCAGAGAAAGCCCCAGTCTTCCAGATTAGAAGTGCTACGAGCTTAAAAATACCTCTAAGCTCCAAAATTACCATCTAATGGAACTTTACGGCGACTGGCCTAACCAGCGAAAGTGTCCTCGATACGGTGGAAGACCCGTTCTTTGTTGGTCCACATCTGTACCAGTAATCCAGTGAACACTGGATTTACATAACGGGAGTCCGGAAGGTTTGTCCGTAACTCCGTGTGGTAAAATCGGCCTAAGCGAGAACCAATAACAAAGTCTAAAACTGCGACCTACGGTAACATCTGAAACGGCCAACTTACATTCTGAACACACCCAGTTTGAATCTCGGTGAAAGCACGAATTGTCATGATTGAGACATATACTATGGTTTTAGCCAGTCATTCACGGCAAAAATTCCTGGGTAGTATCTTGAAATACGTCACGACCAATTCGTCATTTCCACTCCACGGAACGGGCTACATAATTATCCTCTCACGTCACGCACTTCACACCGCGTCGCTAAGTAACCCAAAAAGACCGAACGCGGGGGTTTTACCTGCAACACTTCGAAGGATGTTGCGGACTCAGGCAAACAGCGGACGCCAAATATCTCCTAGGTGCGTTGACCACGTCGGAAAAAGCGGAAGACCGCGGAGCGACAGCACGTAAGGAGAGATAAGCCAGCCATTCCTTCTGTACTATCAGATGTGAAATTACTACGTTTTGGCTGTAGAAGGAGCGCGTGCGGGTTAAGGCGTGTGCCTGCACTGCAGTGTTTTGTCGTTAGCTGCTTCGGTTCATAAAATACACAATCAGATTCGAAATGCAACAAAATGTCACCGGATCAAGATTACTTCGTAAAGAAAATAAGTACTTCAGTAACACTACACATGCTCAAACAGTGTCGTCTTCGCTCCGCCCCTTATTATGACGTAGCCACAGCTCGCGGTTGCTTTGCGATGTTTCGTCATGTCAGAGGATAACAGATATTCGCTGGGTTATCCGGGAACACTACAGCATAGTGTCTTGCCTCAATTAGTACTGATTAAAAAATAAAACGAAGTGAGAATCTAAAAATAAAATACTTCCCTGCAAGTGTGACGGTGCGCTGGTTATATGCATATGTAATGAGAAATAAAAACACGGCCTAGTTTCTCTGGCTGGCATATGTATTGCACAATTTATCCTCGAAATTCGATGTCAGGAGAAAAAAGCTAGAGGAGGGGCTCATATTAAACACTACTAGGTTTCATATTTTTCGCAAAAGTACGTTGGCCTAAATGATGACATTTGATAGTTGTCACATCGTAATATAAATTCTAATCGACTATCTTACTCGACCAATGAGCACCGTCATTAATTTTAGACAAGAGTGGAAATGAGTAAGAAAACTACTTTCGTTTGTTAACGATGACTTCATACTCCAGCGATCTTAACATTTTGCCGTACGTACCAACTGGAAAAATTTCCCAGTAACTTATGGGGTAAAAGGTCTATACATAGCGTACTTGCGTATGACATACTTTATAAGTTTTACGCGTGCAACGTAGTAATTATTATTATTTTAGTAGTAATAGTAGTAGCAGAAAATAATACAAAACATGAACTTCACTTCACGCCTTATAAATTTCGTTCGTGAAGTATCGGGTTCGAATCTCATCTGTGCTGACGGCAGTCTTACTGGGACAAGGATTGCCTAATTCTAGCCACATGCCACTTGGAAGACCAAGACATAGACAGAAAGACAATATAAAATTAATCTTAAATAAATGGATAGGAAGATGTGGACTGCATTCATTTGGTGAGACTGTTCCATGGAGTTAGTAAATGAGAGTCTGAAAGCGGCTCTAACAGACGTTGAGAAGCACAAACTCGTACTGGCTAACAAAAAGAACAAATTAAAAATGAAAGCAATAACAAACTCCAGGTTTCATCAAAATCATGCAACCCCAAGTTAAACGTCAACTGTCATATGCTTTAATGACTATTACAAAAATAATATCCCTTAACATTATGTGGTCCATTAATACACCGCACAAAAATGTTTACGAAAAAATGAAGTCGTAGTAACCAGGCTTGAGATGCGGTTCAAGAACGTCCAATTATGTTCAAGCCATATGACGCCATATGACGCCATATGACAGAAGCAGACCAAGTTCTCATACGCCTACGTTTGTATTTCTACCTTGCCCTTCAGCTTTTCCGTTCCAACTAAAATGCGAGTACATTTCTCATCTCTCTCAAGCGCGTTGCATCATGCAACTGTGGTTTCCCACTTCCTCGAAGGGGCGTACTTTTCCACTTCTGAGGTTATAATCGCCTCATAAAATAATAGTGAGCAGTGACAGAGATAAGAGTTTTCCCCAGTTTCTGCGGTGATCCGAAAATGTTGGTGTTCAGAAAAAACGTACCGCATGTAAATCGCAGTGCTACAGAATGTATCAGTTTCAATTCTAAGACAATTTTTACAAACATAACTGAGAGAATAAAATCAGCAAGAAAAAATATTTGACTTCGGCTGTTGATTTTTTTTAACAAAGCTGCTGTCTCAATATCTGGATGGACAGGATTCTATCAAGACCGAAGCATCTCGAATCCTCAAATTCGTTATGGGGCCTGCAGTGACTGGTGACGTTTGCAATGACCTTCGCTTCCGCAAAGTCTGTGACAACTCTATCACACGAGAACGTCCATTCTACGTCGCTGTGTACAGTAGTCGACAAACAAGCTTGCCGCTTGAAGGTGCGCAGAACTTCGTGCAGACTCGGAAGAGTTCGGGTCGGGGAGTGGGGGGCGACAGCTGACAAAAAAACTACCACCCCTCCCGAATGCTACAGTGACGCGGGGTGGCGTGTTCGGTGTGTACAGACAGTTTTGCCGACACCAACGACAAACACATGAACTTGAATCTTAAAAAGAAAGAGTGAAAACAAGTTTTCACTAGATCGCGTGACGCCTACTGCTTTCCTTTTATAAACTAAAAGACAGACAAGTAACAAATTGCAAGAATCATATAAATCACTTTATTCCATGATTTTAACATGTTTAATTTCTGACAATAACAAGCAAGGTACTACGAACTTCACTCATTAAACAGCAGATATGAGGTTCGTATTTATTTTGTTTGGCGCTCGATATTGTCAATCATTGCGAGATTCAGCAAAAGAGTGCAATAACTATGTACCCAGTAGGTACTTATAAAACTTGACACACGCAAACAGTAGATACAGGCCCCACGATATCCATCCCTTGGGTAGATAACTACGATACAGAACGTTCAAGACTGATGCATGAACACTATCCTTATGAAAAACCTGTCAGAAACTTAACAATAATGGGCATAACACACAATGCTATTGCATGAACATATGTTGTTTAGGTATAACCCTCTTCACTCTGAGAATCGTATGCAATACATAAATACACAACGTGGGAAAGACGCAGATCTACTAAATGTTACTGCTTAAAGTATGGATTTATTATATCATTTTGTCACGTTCTTTTGACCTGTTCTGCTGTCTCATGACCAACCAGCAGGGTGTTCGTTACAGAACACATGTAGCGCCAGCTTTGCTTGCTCTCTCTCTCTCTCTCTCTCTCTCTCTCTCTCGCTCCCCCCCCCCTCTTTTGTGTGCGCATGTTCATCCCGCACGGCTTCACTTAGAAGCTCCGGTTACTACTAACTTTACTGGCGTTTCGTGTATCCAGACACCGATCGGACACTCAGACCGCGATGGCAACGCCTGAGGCGATAATAAGTCACTCGATATGTCAAGATGCCTTCAATACGTAGTTTGACACAAGATGAGGACCGTATTAATTTCGTAGGATCTGAGGTTCCCACGGCGGTGTCCTCTGGTTTGTAGCGCCGTGTAATCTGGTAGAAGTTAGACGACGTTTCAGAGGTATTCACCGTCGTGAGAACCTGACATCTCAATTCGTTCACATTGTCAAGACTCAGTGTATTACGATAATTCCACGCCCTCTCAAATTATTCTCACACTTCATGCTTAATGAGCTGTATATCCCGCAGTCAACAAGTCATTCAATAAACCACCACACCTCCGAAAACACACGTGTTACACGTGTTACAAAATGATGTGTACACAAACGGTTTATAGTCCGTATTATAACGTGTAAACATCTTTTTGGGACATCCTATATCAACCTCAGCAGTTTGTTCCCGTACGCCATTATTAATTCGTATCCTATGAAATTTTAATTAAATGTGGTTCTTTTTGGGGCATACTGACAGCAAAGTTGGCATACTAAAATGTGCGACAACGTAAGAACATTGATACCTGGCCACTATCAAACTGATATATGATTATAGTCTAGTAAAAAGAAAATCCAGTATTTTTAACTTCGTCGGCCAAACGTCCACGAAATAGATAGCATATTTAACATCAGATGCTAAAGTTCTGGGTACAACGGCAAAGAATGTGGGCAAATGGGCGTAGATTTATGTTTTATACACACGTCTACCCATCGTCTAGAAAACTCGAAGGGATGTTACACGTATCAGATGGAAGTAAAGAAGCAGACATGCATAGTATCTTCAATACAAAGCAGTTTCGAGTACAGTCCTTCTAGTTCTAAAAAACCAATATCATCACGAACGTCATCCACCAGAGTTGTTAGTTTGTCTTCTCTGCTTAAAAGTCTGTATTCACACCAAACGTTTTCTGGCTGCGGGGTCCCATTATTAGAGTCGAAAAAATGTGCGTCTTAGAAACGCAATTAAAAGAAACCCCACTGAAATTCTCCATGCATTAGTGGTTTTTTCTTCAGTTCCGAAGACATTATTTTTCGAAAATCTTGTAATAAGATGCGTATATATGATCTTTCGTTTATTAACATAATATCCAGCGTCCACCACGCGTGAATGTACGAGTGCGCCGATTGCGTAATACGGAAAAAACTGGCTTCAGTCGCCGTGAAGATATTTTAACATTTAGTTTGCTTTATAAAGATATTTTATAAATTCACATTCAATGCTATTTGCAAAGATAATACTGAAATAAATCGTATAACTGTTCAACAGAACAAGTTCATGCCAGCAAACTTACGAGCCATATTACGCTAGTACCAAAATAACATAACAGATGGCCTCGTTAGACCTGGTATGAACATCATGCCATCTTAGTCATCAGCAATACCAACTTAATGCCCTGCAAATGTGACGTATAATGCAGGAATACACGACCACAAATCAAAACAGTTCACGAAATGGTGCATGAGGATTGATTCTTGAAATACATTTTAGGAAAATGTTACATAACAAGAGTGCAACCATGTGAAACATTTTAGTTTAATGGCGCTAACTGAAGAATAGTCTCGGTAGGCCTGTTAATATTATTAATGGATTCGTTCTCAGGTTATTTAACGATACCGTTTCAACTGTATAGGTTACACAGCACAGAATAAGATGAAAACACGCACATATATGGCGAGTAGGAAAGGGTATTTAGGAAGCTGGTGTTACCTATTTCGAGATGCTATCTCGGCATTTGCCTGAATACAATGAAGAAAACCACTGAAAATTTCTGTCAGGATAATTGGTAACCTGGTCGAAATTCAAACTTGGTATCTTCCGAATAAAAGTCTACTGCATTACTGAAACAAGACCATGCTCAGTAACAGTGCATGGCTTTGCGGAGGTGGATGGTACATCTTAAAAGCTGTAGGAGTTACAGTCTGTCACATCATCTAATGATTCGTCTGACACACGCACACGACGAAGTAGAATAAAAATTGAAGAGAAAAAGTATAGCTTGGGACCAAAACTTTTTACCTTTAGGCTGTAAATTATATACACTAACGCGTCACGCCCTTACAT
Source organism: Zootermopsis nevadensis (assembly GCF_000696155.1). The sequence goes on along the minus strand of NW_019060340.1, from coordinate 252,923 downwards.
GTGTTCACAGATTACAGTGTTTCATCGCGATGGACACAAACATAAAATTATTGTGCGCCGTTTTTAAACGGTCTTTCACGATGCAAATTTTAGGGTCTACCGGCAATAAAGACCAACTAGCTTTCACCCAAAAGTAACTTTTGTAGAACAGGCGCCGATGAATAAAATCACATCCACAAAACTGAAAATACTGAAAGGTTACAGATAAACAGTTTCCAAAATGTCTCAATGCAACGAGGGTTTATACGATTTTAATACACAATGCTAAATAAGCAGCTTAAATTATCTAAATCTGTCGGTGCCAAAGGTAAACGGGTAAAGGTCATAAAAGTTCAGGAAATAGCAACAAAAAAACCTATTTTCGTTAAGTTATGAAAAATCAGGTTTGTTGATATTTCCAGAATTTTAGATACGCCTAAATATGATTATACAATTTACACATGGAGCTATGTCTGTAAAGACCATTTTGCTACATTACAGGTAATATTAAGTATTTAAGCAGAAATCATACTTTTGTTATCATTTTTGGACTTAAAAACCTTTACACTGGCGCCGGATAATTGCACCCTCGTTTTATCTTGCACGTAACACTTCAAGCTGTAAAGCTAACAACTTATGATTTCTGTATTCTGAATTCCTCTGTAAAATTGATGTTGGAATACGATATTAAGACAAGCAGGCTTAATTAAACATTATTACACATTGATACTAACATGGAATCAACGCACAATCAAAGCAGACATACCCAAACAAAACAAAATACGAACAAGGGCTATGAGGAATTCCGGACTTGGGACTTCACGCTTTCTCGATGTCCAAGCTTTCATAAACAATTCTGAAAATATGTAATCCGTATCGGAAAACAAATGTTCTTCGTACACTTCGAATTCTGAACGCTGCTTGCTGAAATAAAAAAGAATCACAAATATACCGTTCAAGCGTTACCATTAAGTGCAGAAGTAGATCACAGGCGATGTATAAACACAATCGTGTCTGTTCAACGTAATATATATATATATATATATATATCGATTGCTACCTATTTTATCTGTTTATTGACAAAACAAACGAACCAACTGCAATCTAATGTGTACACTTTCAACAATTTTCACAGAAATTGGAGAGCACGCGTTTTAAACACTGTTGTCTTTTCTAGTGATTCAATAGTTTATCGGAAACCGATTGTTACAGACCAGCATAAACCGAGAGGTTACTGACTTTACTGATCAATATAATTCACGGCCTATGATAGATGCAGAAAGTATCTTGATACGTACATTTTAAAGACGAAGTAATATTATTCTTAAAAGAAAACGTATTTTAGACGACTTCAGTTTTGAAGTCCACATACCACGCGTTTCTAACAACGGTTTTAAGTACTGTACATCAACAGCAATGCAACACAACTCAAAGTTACCTATAATGCAAGTGACACTATTGTCAATTCCACCTCGTAAGTTCGTTCGTCAGCCACGTTGTTACCGCCGATTATTTGAGGGTAAACTCCAATGACTTAACATACCAAATTTCATCCAAATCCGTCCAGCAGTTCTAGAGTTAATCTTGCGGACAGACAGCATCAGTGCTAGGAATTAGTAAAATTCACTGTTCATTCCCTTGTGTTCATAAAACGGGCAATTCGACCCTAACTTAAGCCAGTACAATCCAGTCGATATCTTCATATCATGATTCTGTAAGTCCATTTTGATAGCCTGTTTATTATTATTATTCCATGTACGAGATTTTTTCTCAAATGGTCTCATTCCTTGAGGCTTTCCGACAAGAATTTTGTAATTTTCTATGTATTTATAGTTTCCTTATGGACGCTTACGTCACGGCCATCTCAAACATGCTTTAAAATGAATATGGCTACCTTCTCGGATGTAATGCCGTAGGGTCTGATAGACAATGAGCGATATTTCCGATGAACCTACTGCCTTCATCATCAAGGAAATAATCACCTTTATCAATGTCAGATACGTTCAAAATTTCGAGAATCAGTATTTCTCCAGAGATAAGGTTGTGTTTTCCTTTCCATCATGTAAATGATCCTGTCTCTCCACGAGACTGGGGCATCCCAACACCCCCCCCCCCCCCCCCCCCACACACACACACAAAGCTAGCTATGGGGTAGACCAAAGTGAACGCGTCATTCATTTCACTCCCTCCCCACCTGGAAGAGGGGAAATACAACCGACTGGAAGATCTATAGAAACGTATGTTTGAGATCAAGGTTTTGAATAAGTTTAAAAGTGCGTATGCAACTTCTGATTAAAATTGACACGTGTAACGGAAAAAGCAGTACCATCTTATCATGCATAAGACATACATCAATACGTGTAAGTCACTGTGTAAACAGATTTTTCTTCGAACCGTACATCACATGTTGTTTCTCTAAGAAATTCTGTTAATAACATAACCTTCCAGCCGCGAGAGGGGTTACATCTCCAGATACAACACAGGGAACTTCTCACAAACCCTAGACGTCTATATACATGGTACTTCCCGGCATGATGAAAGGAAATTCTATGGTGGTTATATAAAGACGATTATATACCATACTAGGGGCTCTGAAACAGCGGTTTTCGCCTGTGAGTCTGGGTGATGTCCTGACTGGACCGCAAAATTAAAGCAAACACTTAGTGCAGTATGCTGTGGCCTGCAAAATCATGTCTTTGAAATCGCCTCCGTCGAAAATCAAGTAGACGGACTGGAGCCACTGCCATTGAAAGCACGAAAACCAATGAAGGGTAAAGGCGAGAGTAACGATGGAACAGCACTCCGTACCGCCGTCTGACTGACGTCGCCCATGCTTCTAGTTAAAGTGAGCTTAGCATAAGAGGCTGTTCCAGTGAAAAGGCAAACTTGCTGAAAACGAAACTTCTATTGACTGTTAAATCATGTTTCGTTCACCTACATCTTTACCTTCACGGTGTCTGATTGCAAAGAAATCTTCACAGTCGACGAAATGTTTAGAACACGAACAACAGCTTGATTATGAATATATTGGGCGGAACAACGGACAATTATCACTCTTTTCGGGAGCTAATTTAATTCATAGCATGAATCAAAGACCGTTAAATCCTATGTGGGTGGCACATTTTTATTAAGACCAATGCCTCCCATATAGGAGATTTCTTAGGGTTCCACTCTTACTTATTACGTCGTGATCCCATGATAATTTGCGCGCTACACTCACTTTTTTCAAGGCAAACAGTGGGTCAGTAGGTCATCCAGCACCCCTGACTTTCCCGATTAATCAGAAAAAACGAAAGTCTATAAGCAGCCGTATTAATAGGTACAATGTATGACAGAGACAATTTGATTTCAAAACTAACTTCTTTTTCAATGTAATTTGGTGGTCGCACGATCTAACGCACAAAATCTTTTGACAATTCATACACTTGAGTCACAGTAACAGTTCTTATTTAACTTGAAGGGAAACGTCAATTATATATGCATTATAGTTATTTGCCTTTGTGTATTAACTTTATCTAAAGTCATGTAATTTCCTGATAATCTGGTTGCTGTAATTTTGTTATACTAGAGCAGGGCGCTCCTTTCGGAGCTCCTAGGGGGGTGTGTGTCAAGTTTGTAAAACGCAACCAACCTTGGTTAGTCCCGAAGGGGAGTTAGTTTAGTGTATCATTCAAGTATTTTGACCCCTGAGTAAGAAACTAAACTAACCACCCCATGGGGGGTTTAAACACTTGACCAACCCCCCGAAGTGGGTTTTTTTGCGTTTTAAAATCTTGAGTAAGACGCTAAACTAACCCCCGTGTATAAACAAATATAAGGTGATATTGTTAATGACGTCATTTTTTGACGACAACGACTACTAATCCTTTCGAAGCGCTTCCTGTAATCTGATATTTTACTTCTATACGTCGCTGATCAGAGGCCAACAGTTCTTGGTTAGTCAACTTTCTACGTCCAACCCCACCCTTGCAAGTCTTCTTTTTTATTTCCTCTTCTGTTTTTTGTTGAATAGTTCTGATGTTTTAGTTCTTTACGTCGCTGTTCAGAGGCCATTTGTTCTTGATCAGTCAACTTTCTACGTCCAGCAACACCATTGCTAATCTTCGTCTGTTTTTTCCTTTTCTCTTCTGTTCTTGTTGTATACGTTTTTCTATATTTATCAATGTAACTCTCCCTTCGTCTTTCTTTATTTGTTAAATAGGTCTGATGGATTAGCTCTTTACGTCGTTGATCAGAGGCCAACAGTTCTTGGTTAGTCAACTATGTACGTCCAGCCCCACCCTTGCAAATCTTCTTTTTTTTCTCTTCTGTTTTCTGTTGAATATTTCTGATGTTTTAGTTCTTTACGTCGCTGTTCAGAGGCCATCTGTTCTTGATCAGTCAACATTCTACGTCCAGCAACTCCATTGCTAATCTTCGTCTGTTTTTTCCTTTTCTCTTCTGTTCTTGTTGTATACGTTTTTCTATATTTATCAATGTAACTCTCCCTTCGTCTTTCTTTATTTGTTAAATAGGTCTGATGGATTAGTTCTTTACGTCGCTGATCAGAGGCCAACAGTTCTTGGTTAGTCAACTATGTACGTCCAGCCTCACCCTTGCAAATCTTCTTTTTTTTTCTCTTCTGTTTTCTGTTGAATAGTTTTGATGTTTTAGTTCTTTACGTCGCTGTTCAGAGGCCATCTGTTCTTGATCAGTTCAACATTCTACGTCCAGCAACTCCATTGCTAATCTTCGTCAGTTTTTTCCTTTTCTCTTCTGTTCTTGTATACGTTTTTCTAAGTTTATCAATGTAACTCTTCCTTCGTCTTTCTTTATTTGTTAAATAGGTCTGATGGATTAGTTCTTTACGTCGCTTTTCAGAGGTCAACTGTTCTTGGTTAGTCAACTTTCTACGTCCAACAACACCCTAGCAAATCTTCGTCTGTTTTTCTACGTGTGTTGTTAATATGGTCTCGTTTAACAATGTAAGTCTTCTTTCGCTTATCCTTATTTGTTAAATAGATCTGATGTCTTAATTCTTTACATCGCTTTTCAAAGGCCACCTGTTCATGGTTAGTCAACTATCTACTTCCAATCCCACCCTTGCAAGTCTTCGTTTGTTTTCTTCTGCTCTTCTGTTTTTGTTGAATAAGTTTTTCTGCGTTTATCAATGTAAATCTCCTTTCGCTTTTCTTTATTTCTTAAATATGTCTGATGTAGTTCTTAACGTCACTGTTCAGAGGTCAACAGTTCTGGTTCAGTCAACTTTTTACGTCCAGCCCCACCCCTGCAAATCTTCGTCTTAAAATCGATCATAAAGTCAGTTTTCATAATAGTTTTCGTAATCGTAATATATCGAATGAGTATCAGTTTACCTTGTTGAAGTTGTAGGAGTTGGTACTTCAAATACTTGATAACGTCTTCTTTCACTTTTCTGATGTTTTAGGCCAACTGTCAGTAATTATTCAAGAATGCGACGTGCTCCTTCTGGAACAGTGATAGTGCGACTGGCTTGATATTTTTTGATTTCTTTGTTGTGAAGCGTTATATTTGTTTACACGGCATTGTTGTGTTCCACAACAATGCCGAGTAAACAAATATCTGTTGCCATTGTTGATGACGTAATTTATTGATGACAACGAGGAATCACAAATTTTTATAGTGTAATAAGATTTATTACAGTGTTTGTCTTTTGCGCTGAATCTGTTACTGGCCTTCTGGTTGATGCAGACACTGAATTGAATTACTACATTGTTTCTGTTGTGCAGACCGCACCATTCAAGGTATTTTCGTCACTAGCCAGCAGCCTGAAAGTTCTATACTTTTCATGAATTTTTAAAATAAAGGGGTGAAGAGTTGTCTGAATTATGTGTCACATTATAAATAACAAACTACATATATGAAGTGGGGCATTTCTATCGCATGATCCGAGTCGCGTATTAAGTAAACAAAGTGTTTCTTTCGCGATAAGAAAGAAGTTTCAGACAAGGTGATCGTACGTACACAATTACACAGTTTCGAGGTCAGACAAACTGCCACCATAAAGACTTGCATAATAAGCAAGAAAGTTAAAAATAGGTCAGATAACAAAGTAGCTCTTTTTTACTTCCAAACAAGTTTGAAGTAATTCGCAATGGACTGTTTAAACTTATATGCTACCGGCATTTAATTACATAGTCCGTTTTACAGTTCGGAGCATTCAGACCTTAATTTTTTTAAGTCTATCGCGTAATATTAGCATTCCTGTCCCTTGTTAAAATTACTATCGTAATACCAAAGATTTCGTGTGATCAAAATTTAGGTTTTATACATTCCCACAAAACTTATCTTAATGAAATTTGCATTTTCTGTCCAGTGTTCCTACTCCCATACAAAATTTCAGGATTCAACCATCAAAGTTCGTTTTGACTTGCAATAAAAATTACACACGTGGAAACCAAGAAGTGTCTTTTTAACTATTCAGCACGTGCAGCCCTGTAACTCTTCACCATTTTTAATAATAGAATAAATTTTCCTTACAGACTTAGGCCTACATTATGTAAAGTTACATCACTTAACCACAATTCAATATTAACACTCAATTGAGTTCATAGAACTGCTTAATTTGGGTTACATCTAAATTATAACTAACAATTTATTAAATGAGATTCAAACATAATAATTAAGCATGAAAAGACACGAGACATATTTATAAACACATGGTTCCCACCACTATAATTTCAGCCAATAACTTTTCTGTTACATTCTGTCGATACGTGACGAACTTCACTCTATTAGGGCAAATTTGACTATACAATGTGGCGGTTGGACTATATGTTATTTAACAAGTCTCAAAACAAGAACTGCACTGTGAAATACGGTAACTTCTCACCAACAACCATGGGAGCTAGGTTCCTGCAGAACAGTGCAGTTGGCATGTGGTAAATTGATGGTCAACCGCTGTCGTGTCAACTCATCTCGATCACTTCACAAACCACAAAAATCTACGTAGAGCCAGGCCTATAAAAGACGCGCCGACAGTCTTCTGGAAATCAGAACACTAGTTTAGGATGCAGTCACAGTCTTACCACCAACAGTCGCTGATCGTTTCGTGCGGAAACCAATTTCTTTTTTCTAGAACGGCGAATACTTAAGAACCAACAGTTGACAAACCTACACATAAAAACTGCGACAATTTTGAATCCGCCATTGGTAAAATCGCGGCTGGCAAAGGACACATCCCCCTCCTAACCTCAAAGTTAAAATAAACAAAGAATATGAGGGAATAAATAAGGAAAATTAGAAACTATGTACGGTATACGTCCAAGAGCACAAAAAACAGCACATGTAAAATAAATTAGAACGGTAACACTTTACTCTCATCTTCTTAACTTGCAATGTTACTGTTCTGTCAGCGTTCTAAATAGTTCAAATATTCTCCAAGTTCTTGATACGGCTGACTTGGTTTATAGGTTAATTAACTACGTGAGGTTATTTGCCATAGTATGAGGTAACAAGATGGTTGTTATTAATAGAGGTCCTGCACAAGATTCAAAACTATCATCAGTCAAAAAGCACTTTATAATACGATCAATAGCAACATGTAGTAACTCTGTGGACAAGACTCAAATTTGCACACTTCCAGGACTTTGTTATTCAACTAATGCATCACTAACATGGCTCTCTCTAACGTCTGTGACAACATAGGACTCGTTAAACCACAATCATGTTTCAAACTGCCCATTGCCTGAAGCATATATAAAAGACGTTCTGAAAGTTGCTTATATTCTCATTTCCAGGTCATTGATTGTCATTATATCGACAGACACGTTTGTCGTTTATAAGTTATATTTTTAGATTGTTGATAATGGTCTGGATCGAACTCGAAGACTTTTAAATCGCGAGTTTTAAACCTGCGAGACGCTGATGTATTTTGCGTGGCCAGCGTCTCTCTCTCTCTCTCTCTCTCTCTCTCTCTCTCTCTCTCTCTCTCTACATGATGAAAATAAACTTCTAGACGCGTCAAGGGCTGATTTCAATAGTAACAATGACATAACGCTACAAAATAACAGAGTAATGCACAAACATCTTCCTGACAGTGAGTTACTAGCATTAAATAATGTTAAATTCTTTCCTGCCATATAACATCGCGGTCAAACCCATTTCTACCAGTATCATTTCACGGTGTACCAAAAACCATTTCCTTTCCCAGAGGAAAGGAATGTAGTCCGTCCTCGCTTTACGAAGATTAAGATTCACATTACGGAATCTAGCTCATACGAACTCGTAAAGAAACACATTCCCTCCACTTGGCTCGTCGTCCGAACGCCAGCAAACTCGCTTCATACGAAATCTTCCGAATAAACTCGAACACGCGTTAGCGAAAACGGAAATGAAGAACGCAAGGCGACGCAGTCGGTCAGCCGTGCTCTGTGCTATCTTGTGCGTCTTAATAATCTCCTGTTTCCGCTGCTTGTAGATTCCAATTTCATGCAATAAAAATTATTTATAATTTCTTTATGTCATTTTTCTGTCGTTCGCAATTATAACAATGCGAAAGATAATCCTTGAATAAAGCTGCGGCCTAGAATCGAATCAATTAAGAATCCTTCTCTGATTTATCCCACAGTCAACAGTGTGGTCATTTTGCAAAATACTAGTTTGCTTACAACTTCAGTGTTTGAACAGTAATCAAAATTAAATACGCAGGCGTCTGTAATAACAGTCTAAAAACATTAATTCCTATTATTCCCACGATAAATTACGTCTGAAAACACGAAATTAACACAGCAACGGTCCGAACGCTACACTAACACTGAATCAGTTGGCCTCCAAAACTTGGCAGGAGTTATATTTACATATTTCACTGTCTTACAAATAGAAGAGCTAACAGAAACACTTTCATCCATCCATCAGGTGTGCGCATTCAAGTACAATCACTTGCTGAGGAACTTACACAACATAATTTCTACGTTCAGAATTTAATGTTTCATTTTAGTCATGCCAATGGATCCAGTAATATTGCAAAGAAACGACGTATTTGAGAATGAAGAACTGGAAAAGTAGGTTAACCAACGAAGAAATCCAAGAAGGCCACAGGAAATAACTGTACAAATGGCCCAGTTCTTGGAGAGCAGAACAACAATTTTTTAAGCACTGTTTCGCTGAAGTTTCCGAGCCATGCCTTTGCAATACTGACAACCCGCTGGACGGAACCATTTCCGATTATGGACAATGTACATATTTCATTTGTGGCAGCCTAAGAGTGTTTCCAAGCTGCCTGGAAGCCCTTTCTTCACGTCCGACACTTCCATCAGTATCTTCAAAAAAAATGATGCTAAAATCACCTATCGTTCCTCGTTATCGTACTAACACAGCCATTTTGCCTTGGTGATGATGGAAAGGAAAGGGCGGAACAAAAGAAGGCATAATCAGGTTCCACGAAGAACGCTCCGTAGAATTATGAACCGCTTGGAATGCGGTTTATTTGTAAATCAAATGCTTTCACTGCCAAACAAAAGTCAAGTGCAAAGCTGCTAACCTTGACCTCAGACTTCGATCCGCAACCCCCCACCCCCAATCAGTCTGAACATAACATCATTTTTAATCTAGCGTGCAAACTGACGCTTAAGTGTAACAAAGAAAACACGTGTTATTCACACGCAGAAGTATTAACAATGCGCTATATTCAGCCTCCTGTGACATTGTCGTACACATCCACGCAGAGATTAAATCCCAACACTTTCATATTAACGCCTTACCGACTGCTAAAGTTATTTATACTTCGTACTAATAGTTAGAATTGACTATCTTTCGTTTTTACAAAAATATGCAAATTATAAAGACCCTATGTCTCTAATAACAGACACGCCTCTTTTATTAATAGTTAAGTCCCGATTATCTGACCTACGGTTATCCGACATGCCGTGTCGGAACGCTCCATTTTATGAACAGCAACTCAGCAATAAATCACACACCCCCACCACGCGCCACTGAATACAATTTTTGTTTCTGAAATTTCTTCATTTGATTCCGTGTTGTATTTTCTTCGTAATTTACTAATGTCATAAACTGCGTTACAAACGGAATTGATATTTACATTTTCATTAGTCCTCCGAATTATCAGACCATCCATCGGTCCATTTAGGTCGGATAATCTGGAATATACTATACTGATTTTCCATACAACATCTTAAAAATATATGCCGAGAAATGACGAAAGCAAATTCGCGAAAAAGACACTTTAATACCATGTAGCAACAAGTCTTGTTTGAACACTATATCAGCCGTCACCAAACAGCATGCTTTATGGCCGCGGAAGCGGCTCCATGTTATCAGCACAGCGTTGCCACCTTTGCTACGTTGCGAGCTGCTAGCTGTCTTCACTCGCCTGTGCTCTGTTCGTTTTGCGACGCTGTACGATTCTGCTGTAACCTTTAACTAAGGAATTCGATGATGGCCATGGATATGGATATGGAAATTCTTCGCCGAGGCCGATTGCGCTGCGCTGCTTCGTTGGCCACCCCGATCACCTGAACTGACGCAATGTGATTTTTTTATGGGGGTACGTTAGGGGCCAAGTCTTTGTACGGAAATGGATTATCGGCATGACGTCTGCCGCGTCACAAAGAGCGGACACATACAGCATTTATGAGGTATGTAAAATAAACTTGGAGAGTTTCTCTTTCCATCGGCATGTCCTATGTTACCATCCATTGCGCCATTCAGGTCTAGCGATTTTTTTGTAATGTGTCAGGGAATTATGAATAAGTCTGTATTGTACTTTCGATACAATTTGCAGAGATGCTGCCGCAATATTTTGTATCTGTTGAACACACAAGCTTTATTCCGTCAACGTCGAAGGGTTAATAGTACCTACCGGCTATACTGACCGCTGTGATGTCCGACACTGACCTACCGCAATGTTGCGTGTAGCGCTTGTTACAATAGCGGCCTGTTCAGGTTAAAACTGCCAATGGAATTTTTTCTTGGACTATAAAGATGTAGGAGTACCAGATGTTAACATAATCATCAGATGTATGAGCAATTTTGTTGAAGTACAAAGCGAAGACACGCTTCGTTGCTATTTTAAAACGAACTGATGTAATTCTGAATTAAGGTAAAGCAATACAAGTAAATAACCGGAAGTCAAGCCATCAAAGCAAGACTTATGTTTGCAAAAATCTATCCATACAAGGCTGGATTTTTAGCACTTGCTGTCACGAAAACAAAGTTCCAAAATACGCTTCAGAAAAAACATGGCCTAAGATGCAGTCTGTTTTAATAAAACCACGATTTGAAGACTTGTCAAATGAAATGAAATGCAAGACTAACATCAAGTCAGTTGTCGTTTTTAAGTTTGTTTTAATTATTTATTATGAATTTTAAAGTGTTATTTCACGATATATGTTTATATTCTACCTAATTTCATAGTTCCATAGTGACGATTATATGTCCATAATTAGCAAAGTGTTTAACGTCATTTAAAAGTTAACTCGTGTTTTAATTTCACAGTAAATTACTTTCCTATTTTTATTTTGTTAATGAAATTAAAGTTCAAGCTTGGGTCGCGAAAACCAATATCACAATTACGGTAAGAAAAGTGAAGAACCACTGATCTGATAAACATACAGCCAATGAGCTATTCAGACTCATATAAAACATACTAATTCCGCGCAACCAGTTTCCATAACAAGAAAAACTTGCATGGAATGATGGGTAGATTTGACGTGTTTGTCATTACTATGTTGAACGCATCTGTCACACGTCGGAAATACTGAAAAGTAATAGACATGTTCGTTTCAAACAGTTCGTGAAGAGACAACTCATGTTTCCGACTTCCTCTACATGCACAAGGTTAACAAACTGCTTACATCAACTCGTGACGGCTTACTTGCCTGCGGGTACAGCAGGACACCCGCGTAAACAAGAACACCAATAAAAACAGTTTCAAGGAGGTTATGGTCAAAAACGTGAAAATAAAAAAATACCGCTCCCGCTGGCCTGAGGAGAGTTTTTTCGAGAAAATGGCGAGCAAAACATACTTTCAGTCATTCTCGTTATTTTAAAAGTTGATTTCAATATGTTGGCAGCACTTTTACCCTTATATTAAAAACAGAATATGCACATGAAAAAGCCGAAATGAGCATGAACGGATTGCAGAAAATCACACAAAAAAATCCTATCTAAGTTCTGACTATATTCCTACTGATTGCTTTTATATGGAAAGCGAACTTCACAAACTGTCCAGCAATAACATATAAAACTACAGGCGTACCTCGGAGATATTGCGGGTTAGGTTCCAGACCACCGCAATAAAGGGAGTCACACGAATTTTTTGGTTTTCCAGTGCATTCAAAAGTTATGTTTACACTATACTGTAGTCTATTAAGTGTGTAGTAGCATTATGTCTAAAAGAACAATGCGAGTACATTGCGAGAATTACCAAAATGTGACACAAAGATACGAAGTGAGCACATGCTGTTGGAAAAATGGCGCCGATAGACTTCATCGACGCAGGGTTGCCACAAACCTTCAATTTGTAAAAAGCGCAATAAAACGAGATATGGCTGTATATTTATACCCTTCATTACTGCGAGGAGGAAGGTCAACAATTTGTAGCTAGTCTCATGTTTTCGTGGTAGCTTGCGCTCACAGGATACAACGCATTTTAGATTTTAAGACGCTATCGACTGTAAGACGCTATCGATTGCAAGACGCTATCGATTGTATGACGCTATCGATTTTATGACGCGTCCTTGATTTAGTAATAGGTTTTCAGAGACAATTTTTAAAACGGAAATCATATACAGTAGATTCCGGTTAATTGGGTCATCGGTCCCAATTAACCGGAATCCACTGTACATATAAATAGTAATACAAAATGCAGATTTAATTATTTTTTAAAGTAGGTGGCACATACAGTTACCACAGGGCTCTGAAGAATTTAAAGATATAATCCACTACAACAGCAATGGCGTGTTCATCTGGATATGACAGAAACTTAAAACTCATCTGAAATTAGGTTATAACCGACCACGAGGAAAACGATACACACTGGTAAATCGAAGAAGCGATATCCAGGGAAATGATGTGAATCGAACAGTATGAGTTATGAACTGGGTCAAATGCGCTCTCTTGTCCAACCAACTGATCCAAATTTTCTGAATACTGCATAAAGAAGTTGCCATCTGGCTGCAGCGTGTTATGCAAACACTCTTGGTGTCAATTATGAAAATCTACAGACCAGCCCACCGCCAATCACGCCATGCGTAACCTTCATCTTCAAGGTCGTACGCGTCCAAACTCCAGAAGGAAGGCGTTTATTGACTACAGGGAAATCTACCAATGGAAGCACGCAGCCGCCACTTATACACACACTCCTATTACAATGACCCCCCCCCCCCCCCCCAAATCTCTGCTATCTCGATAGGCAGACAGCCATCACCAAGTTTTTTACTGCCCGTCTTAAAACCACGCGGCTATTATTAACCTCATATCGTGAAGGAAATCAGTTTTACAAGACAGAGGTTGCAGACATGGATCGTTTGTTTAGGATCCAGCTGTGAATGTAAAATGTTGGACCCCCAGACCGGAATTTCAGCCCGCTTGTATGCACTAAACCTGGCTAGCTATATCAACACACGACTCGGTCTTTATTTGTGGTGGAAGGAATGTTTGCAGTGAGATATGTAAGAAAATACAGCGAATATACAGAATCCACTCTGCCGATGTTTTGGAAACCTACCACCCTCCGTCAGAACAGAAATTCGGGACACCCCAGATGATCGTCAGAACCTAAAGTTCCTATTCTGACGTACAATGGCTGTTCTTTGGTTTGTATACGTTTGCCGAAACGAACAACGGATTGCGATGTAATCTACTTGGCCATTAAAAACGTTGTGGGGTGAATTCAATAAATTTTGATCCACGTCGGTTCAATTTTAGGAGACTAGGCTGAGAGTGGGCAATCGGGATTCGATTCTCGGCAGAGGCAAGATGTTTCTCTTAGCTACCTAGTTTGGACCAGCTCTGGGGCCCACCCAGATTAATTTACGTTATTGGTTGAACGTAACTACCAATTTACGTGAAACTGAGAGACTGATATCTTCCGAATTACTACACGAGAAACACTGGATTTAAGTAACAAAAAACATTTATATGATCAGGAAAGCTCACATTACACCAAATTTGTACCACGTGCAACACACCAACTAAAGGCTTAACCACCGAATAATGTTTATTCGTCGACAGTAAAGAACGCACAACACGAGCTTAATAACCTACATTTTAAAAGTTTTTCTGCTGAATATTTGATAAACGGTTGTAAAAAAAGTCGTGTTTGTTTTCTGGTATTATAACAGCTGTGACTGGCATCTCTGGAAATCGTTTTGTGTTCTAGTTTATTAGACTAGACACATCGAGTGCGTGCGCACAAACTTCTAACGGAATTACAGATTTTCGCCTCGTTATGAATTCCATGCTACGCGTATCCAATGAGTTGCACGAGGCTTGTAAAATCAAACGAGATATGACGATTACACGTGGTGAAACGCTAAGTACATAGAGGAAGCAGTGTCATGCCGTATTTCGGTATAATACACCAATTAAAGCAATAAACAAAATTACGAAAAATCTCAACTGTCCGGTGCCGCGTCCGAGATATGAATAGTTTATCCAATACAGCTGTAATAACCTCAGTATTTCATTATAAATTTTATAAATGCGCTGAAGTTCAATGTATAACTTCGGTTTTCTGGGTTGATCGGCGTTGAATGTTGATAATTATCCTACGCTGCGGCAGGTGCTGCCATCTTCAGGCACCCATGCGCCAAGATTTTTTTTTGCAGATACCAATAAGACTACATAAGTTATGGCGCTGCCTATCCATCGGTAACGGAGCTCTTCCGCGGGCGATAATGCAACCGCAGCATGAGGCCACGTCAAGTAATCCCGTGTCAAGTGCACCCTTTCAAGACGTAGTGCAATCTATAACGCGGTTCAGATCAGATCAGATCAGTATCAGGGTACTTACTTCAGTGGATGTTGCAACTCGCCGCAGGGGCTACCGGCGCTAGTCGCACAACCATCCTGAAACAAACAAAAGAGAACTGAGTATCGCAACTCTTTTACAATTTTGTAAACAATACAAATTTACACACTTCATCTTGCAAGCACAATACAATTGAAACTGTCAGCATATTCATGATATGTATGTACGTATGTTGAGATGTCCATTTTCGTAATAACGTCGTGTAAGTACCACCATCTTCAGCCTTGAATATTGAGGTCGCACGTTCCTCCGAAACGTCATCTACTTACAAGTCAATACAGCGTCACTACCCACAAAACCAACATCCACAACATACATTTCCATAAGTCAGAGCCCTATCAGACGATATTTATGGAGACCTTTGATTATCGGCTGTAGGCCTATGGCCGAAACATGGAAGTGACAAATGCCTACTTCACAAGATGTACAAAAGCCCTTAAGGAACAAGCCTCGGTCATAAGATTATCGGTTTTTCTGGACGGAAAATGGAGACAATATTTCTGTGAAGCGTTAATATCTACCAACGACATCAAAACCCAGAACAAGAACCATTTAGGTGAATAAACAAACATGCTACCGGATGGAGAGTTAAGAGTTCTTTATTCGCTCATCGTGAAAAAAAGTTGAGGCCGAGGTTCTAGTAATCCTCCCTCGTACCACGGGAGGTTCAGAGCCAAAATCTCGGCCGGGAGGCTGAATATCCTGAGCGTCTTCGTCGCTTTTCTCAGACCTTCCATGCAAATTACGGGACAGTACCTCAGCCGCTTCCTTCCATATTGTTCCCAGTTAATTATTCACTAATCCAACTCAATCAACCAATAACTAAAAAAACACGTGATAAAAACGAGATCCATACAATGGGACATGTGTAAAATGACTACTGCTGTCGAGAATAGTACTTACTTACGGCATGCTTAATGCATTTCCAAGAAAGCACCTGCAAATTTGCATACCTCACTATTCCAGATGTGCATTTATTGCAGATATGACAAATATTTTGTAGACAAAGCCAATCAACAGTGTAAGGAATGCACTGCGAAGTCAAAGCTGACAGCAATGACCCGTTCTTTGTGCTGAACAGTATAGTCGGCGAAGTAGTTTTTGGCCGGTGGAGAAAGTGGCGGACGGGCCTACTCTGTGTACCTGAGGTGGCACGGTCAGCGTATTTCTTTTGTTTGGGCGTTCAGTCCGATAAGCTCCTTGGTGCAGTCAGCATTATACTACCGCAAAAGAGACTCGCTCCTAGCCTTCCCTTTGAAAATTCCACCGGCCAAAAACTACTGCGCCGACTATACCACAATTCATTGCAGCATTATCTCTGTAACTCACAAAAGAAGTATAAAATTTCTTCCTAAAACAAAACACATGCAAAAACGTCTTCCAGGCGACTGAAGCCACGTTCCTGCAAAACGCAGACCCCACTAGAGACTCCATCGCATTTATTGCTGCCAAAATCGTCACCGCTGGAACAGCGTTTCAGTTTTTTTCCTCGTCCAGTCGTGACGGGCATTGGCTATTATATTAACAGCAGCAGTAGATTGCTAATAAAGGCATTACACTGCAAAAAGGCTAGGAACGAAATCTTTGGTTTTCTTACATGTTTACGACATCAAAAAGAATGGAATTCCGTTTCAGGTTTGCGCGATATACGGATTATATCGGAGCGGTACGGACCAAAATGAAATTATTCCAATCATTTTCAATGTTGACAAGCAACAGTAATTTAATCGAAATCGGACGAGTTGTTTTGGAGATTAAAAAACGTGGGCAGGCAGAAAAATAAAACGTGTCCGTTTCATGAATTTCTGTTAAACAGTGCAAAGGCTTTATAAAAAAGTTTTAACAACCCGTTCTGTGCGCAACGGGAATGCTAATCTCGAAAAACGTATTTCCTTCAGCGCCAGGTCGGTAATGCTATGAGCTACTTTTCTTGGAATATTACGTGGCCTTGAAAATAAATAGCAAGTAAAAACGAATTCAAAGGCGAAGTTAAGTTAAATATGGTAAAAAATAAACGTCACGCTTCCCGTGATGCCGTGAGGTTAGTACGTCTTTTTTATTATTATTTTAACTGGAAGCAGATTACACTGCAGATCAGTTAATGACCTCTTAGCGATCTCATTTGTACCACGTACAGTGTAAGTTGTATTAGTGATTTTAATATGAGACGGCGAAAAGTAAAAATGAAGTACTGGTGCAGAGGGGGGACAGAAGTGAGGGGGGAGTATGAGAAGCAAAGCGAAACTGATTGTTAATGAGACCGTGTGATGGCAGTCTGCTGACAGGGAGAAAGTGATTTATGGACGGATTTTCATGAGCCGAGCGAAGCAAGCAATGTGAACACGGCAGCTTCCATACATTCGGGTCGGTTGGTTACGGGGAAAACCCCGAAAGCATTTGATCCGCAGCGCCATATTCCTTTCGTTACACAAAACAAAAAAATTATAACAACGCTGTATTCATTAAAAAATAGTTCCTCATAGGGTGTTGTAATGCAACCAAGACACCAGTAAGTATAATGACTAGGCTACTGGCTGGACGACTTGGGTCGGATTCCCGGTAGAAGCAGGGACTTTCTTGGTTCAGAACCCATACAACCTATCTATCTTCGGGGTTAACGAGGCCGGAGCGCGAAACTGAACCCTCACCTCCATATAGAACCAACGTTTCAAGTTCTAAACTCTCCATGTCTTCAGGGCGTGGTGGTTAGCACGGCAACAACTTTACCTTCTAAGCTGCCATAATACACTAAACACAAGTTGCCCAGACAAAATATAATTACTTCATAACACAAAGTAATAACCTTTTTTGTCAACTGATATCCCTCTATGAACACACTGCTGTCGGTCATAAGGCGTTAAAACTGAACACCTAAGAAAATTACAATATATATAATACACAAAAATTAAATCTCGACAGTCCAAACAAATATCGAAGACCAGCCTTTATGAAGCACAACAAACAAACTTGGAAGGAGGATCTTGTTGTTACGATGAGATGTGACTGTCTCTGTGGCAGTGCGGTCGCTAATGGACCCATTATCTATCCCCCAGATGGCACACGAGTAAATATGGAGCAACAGTGAAATAATAATGACAGGAGGAAACACAAGGACTCGGAGGAAACTTATCCAGGTGTCACCTTCCACCACAAATCCCACGTGGGTTGTCCTGGAAGCGAAATCGGGCCTCCGCTGTGAGTAGCCGGCAACTAACCGCCTGTATTATGGCGGGGGCTTGAAAGAATGTATGCTGCATAGTAACAGGAAATAACAGGTTCAAGCCCGGATAGCTCAGCCAGCAGCTACTCACTGGCTGCGGGTGTGAACGACCTGGATTCCGTTTATGGCAGGTACGGGCATCCTTCTCTTTGCCCTACTTCGACCTACTCAGTCCCATCTAAGTGGGAACCGGGAACTCTTTTGCCGGAAGTAGGACACCCATCTCCATCTAGTGTCGAGATTAAGAATGCCTGGAGCTATACACACACTTTACCATACATCTTCATAAAGTGGTGAACACAGAAACAATTTTCATTCATTTTTTTTTAAGAGAAGAGAATCGAAAACAAATATAAATTGTTACTAAAAATAGCATAGAGCCCTTTGCAAGACGCTTCACACTGTTAGGGCGGCCGCACACCAACTGCGTCAAGACAAGCATCAAGACATGAGACAAAAGACGCAGTCTTGCTTCATTCGTGATTCAGACTCGAGTCCGCGCACCGAAGTAGCACGTGTCTGCGTCTTATCATATCTTCTCTAGTTGATTCTTGGAACGGCTATAGCGTGTAAACCTAATAAAACAGACAATATAATACGGGCAATCTGTGTCCATAACTTCATCAGGTTAAGGACGGCTTATTTAGCGAGCAGAGTCTGGGTGAAGATGATGATGACCATGACAAAGGCAGTTGTGAATCTATATTCCAGCCCTGCTGCAGAAGAGCAACTACTGAGGCCGTTGAAATGAAGAACCATTTGAGTTCTTACTTTTTGAAACCAAACGTAGCTCTTCATTGGCAGAACAAGTACACTTTAACATAAATCTTTTCGTTTTATGTGTGAGTGAGAGCAGACTTGTACGAAACGAGCTTAAGCTCAATGTGCATAATAGTTAATTCAGTCATTAGCTCATTAAAATAAAATTAATCAGTGCATTTATCATCTATATTTACTTCTTTTGAAACTGCATGCCAAGCTTTATCAACCTCCTCCTTGTTTGAGTGGCCCGGGGTCGAATAATCGTATATTACCGGGAATTTCTCAACCTTCTGCACTATCTTAATGTTTGTTTACTCTTCACTCATGTCGATAACTTACACTGGCGCTGTCACTTGAGTACTGATATCTCAGTCCTGACGCACAGAAAAGCAACATGCCGAGTCTCGCTGCACGTGTCTGCAGCATGAAGCTGACGTCAGCATCGTGACTCAGACCGGTGTGCGGCGGTTTTCATAATCTCATTCGTTTCAACTGTGCTCCTTCCTTTGCGTCATGTCGCAGACATCGTGTCTTGACTGTTACATGCCTTGACGCATGCCGGTGTGCGGCCTACCTTAGGTACTATCAGATCGACTCGGTATAGGCGTAGTATGTAAAAAGTTATAGTGAATTTGACGTAAATACGTCTTTACGGAAAGGAAGTTTATGTATTGGCTTTATTCTAAATATTTATTTCATACATGCTTTACAATTGAGTAAAGTTTGATTAAGACATTGCTTATTTAACCTGAATTAGTTACGCTTAAGATGGGTCTGTGGTAGCTGAAATATGTTATAAAATTTGTGCACTTTAGAGTACCAACATTTCGTGAAAACACCATATCTTTACAAGATTTTGATCTAGTAGTACTACATTGAGGATTTGACATCAACATTAAGCCAAACGTTTCCTCCATAAATGTGACAGAGCTTTGATTTTCCTCCTTCTTTAAATCAATGTTAAAATCTCCTGTCAGTATTATAGGCATTGTATTAGGATCTTCAGTGGCCATAACTGAAAACATCTTTTTATAGTTTCTCAAATGACTCAAAATAAATCTCTTACAGTCATCAATAGGTGTGTGGTTACAA
>NW_019060340.1:217284-232658 GCF_000696155.1 Zootermopsis nevadensis | reverse complement strand
GTGAGCGCCAGGATATCGGTATCAGTTATCACTGCATCCGTTGCTATGTCTTGTACATGAGTTTTTAAACTCTGTACGTTTAGAGTAGTCATTTTTAGATCACGAATACCAGCACTCCTTATGAATGCTCTCACCGAAGCAGTTAACGTGGGCAATATATGTGTTTCTAACCGCCTCAGCTCAGTGCGCAAGTCCTCTACCTTTGGATTGTTTGTTCCTTTGGCATGATAAAACACAAAGTCGTTGTTTCTGCTTGTGATGTACAAACCGTCCAACGATGTAACGCGAGACAGGGCAACGTACACCAACTGATGATCTAGACTCTTGTTGTAGTTGAATACAATTTGTTGAAAAGTACCACCCTGCGACTTATGAACCGTTAGAGCTCCAGCTTCAACTAACGGGAATTGTAATCTTTTACATTTAAGTTGCCCGTTTTTAAATGTGATAGTACCACTTCGTCTACTTAATGGTGTCCAAACATATTTTAGTACGTTTGGTTGTGAAGCTATGGTAGCACGACACTTTATTCTAGCCTTTTTTCCGGCAGTTTTCGGCTCAACTTGCAACCACAACCGCAGCACACGAGTGGGATTTTCAGGATTGTATTCAATGTACGTTAAAGTTGCCATGCTACCGTTAACCAAACCATCCTCTACATCCACGTTGCTAGTAATCATATAAGGTTTCCCAACGCACAGCTTGATCACAAACGGCAATCCTCCCGTTTCAGCAACAGTCATCTTGTGCAACTTGGAGCGCATGCTAGCCAACTGTTCTCGGTTTTGGTACCCGCTAAAAACATCGTCTGCAACACAATCTACAGCAAGGTCTGTACTAAACACCGTCTTATTAAACTCCGAAACGTCTTCGTTGCGATGGAATAATCTTATGGCTCCAGGAGCATCCAACATGGCTTTCTATCAGGCCTTTCTCTTCGGGCAGAAGATGATCGCCGTTTCCAATTTTGGTTAGTATGTTAGAAAATTGTACGTCACTTTGTCTCATTACTTGTATCAGAGGAAAAAAGATCCCAGATCCATCACAAATCTTAGTCCTCACTCGCAACAAAGCTGTATAATAATCGCCCAGTGAAGAGCTTAGATTCGTAGGGGGCCAAGTACAGCATGCAAGATCCGGTCTTGTACCGAGTTCTGACATCTTTCCAATTTTCTTCCCGAATGAACTTCCTTTATACCGTACTGGATTATGAAGTG
Organism: Zootermopsis nevadensis; assembly: GCF_000696155.1. The sequence continues at coordinate 231,441 of NW_019060340.1, read as the reverse complement.
CAGCAGTTAATATGCGCCATGTTGTTATTCGTTCGGTTAATTTCAATTGTATGTGATACCCGATTATAATCGGGTATCAAATACAACTAATAAAATTAATTATTGAAGTAAGATCTGTTGTCAGACTGCTTGTGCAGAATATCCATGGTACGGGTAGTGAGGACGCAGACATTACCAGGATAGGACACTTACGTCGTTTTCCAATAACAAGGTCTGGATTTGACCTTCAGGGGCCCTAAGCTCTGTCAAGTAAAATAGGCATAAAAAATTCGGAAGTTGAAAAAAAATTATTGTTCCGACTGAAGGGAGCATGAAAATCATTGAATGAAATCATAAAACTAGCACTGACATACAAAGATGGCTGTGAAAACTACAAACTAAAACTTATAACGCATCTTTTGAGGCCCCACATATCGAGAATCCATCAGAGTTTGCGTAAAACCAGCCTCTGCCCATTAAATAAATTATGGCTGACACAAATTCAAAAATCTTTATTGACGATGATTTTTCAATCCATGGTTTGTTAATTAAATTAGTAATAATAGCGCAAATTAGCAGAAACAGCAGTTACAACTGTGGTTGTAAATAACTGTTCTGAACTACATCATAGCATTGTTCATCTTAATTTATACAGTACACAGAATGACTTGTTACCGGGTGAGGAAAAAAAAGAGTAAATACACATTCAGTCGCGTTTCCATTTGAGCTAACTTAGTAGGTTAGGTTCTACACGATGCCTCGGTCTGTCAAGGCTACCTATCTATTTACTCTTCTGAAAGATGACTTTCGCATCAGTTCACTGATTCCTATACGTGGTCTGCCTCTTTCTTAACTCGACAAGGTGCCTTCTTACCAGAATCATGGACCAAAGTTGGGCACTTTATCCGGCATTTAAATGTAAACAAAAACGCAGTAAAACGGCTGGGGAAAGCACACATCCAACCCAAATCCTTCTCGCAACGGACAGCTTGCATGATAGGATAATCTCCCATCGATAACAAACAATACTCCCCGTTTGAATACAGTCGATGCTTTCCGCCACTGCAAAATTCGCGTTAGCGGAAGCACAAGGCGAAAGTGCACTTCTTTCGCAGAAATGGTGCAACCCAGCGCAGGACGATGTCTTGCGCTTGCGCAGAACTCCGTCCTAAGCTTTTTAGTTGGCGGGGTGGGGGCGGGTCAGACTTAAAAATAAAAGTGTCCCGGCGTCTTCCTGCACTAAGTTACAGGCTGGGGCGGAAAATGAGCGTAATCAAGAGACAAGGTCGTTTTCAATATTACCTAATGCCACTTATAAGACAGAACTAAAGAAACAAATATTTCATAATATCCATATACCTAAAATAGGAATATTATTCCATCTAAGAGTGTGTATATATACGTACGCGTCGCTAATTTCTTCCCATTTCACGTAAATTTTAACAAACGCCTATTTGCAGAGCTATAACATGCTAATCCCTCATACGATGAAAGCAAACCACAATCCTCCATCTTCCTATCAGCAAATCAAAAATGTATGATATAATAGTAATCTGTTCTCAAAAATTATGTAGGTCTGCTGCAACTGATATTTTATGCGTGCGGGATTACAATGTACCTGTCATCAAATATAGATAATTTCCAAGTTAAAATACATAAAATTCAAAATCCGAACGAAAAGTATGGTTCTAATACATGTTAATAGGGCAAAGGCTCACACAAACTGAATGTAGAATTGTCACAAACTTCGGAACGGTGCATTATCAATGCTAAACACGAGAACTGCATCCGCAAACAATAATAGGATTATTTATTTGTACTTCGATCTGTCCTTGGTTCTAATTGAGTCAGTTTCCCTTGAAAAACTATGCACTAAGAAGTCGTAAACAAACAGGCTGCAGCCAGGAGCTTTCCACCTAAGCCTGTGAAATTAGTGTCTTCAAAGGATAAAGCATAAATTAATCACCTGTTCTCTACTGCAAGACTAAGCGTTAATATATCGGGTATTACTGTTACAGCACACGTGGCTCACTAACAAAATGATAGAATATTCCACAGTGAGGATCTTTTGTAAGTTATTCGCTCAACCAAACACTGCAGGGTGATTAAACCACAGATTACATTAGCCAGGCATGAGAGACGAACTCTGGACACACGGTTTGGTCTGAAAATCTGAAGGGGAGAACTCATTTGCAAACATGCGCGTAAAATGGAGGATAACAGAAAATACATGCCTATAAGATGGTAGTGTGTGAAAATTCAACTGGTTCAGGATAGGGGTCGGTGGTGGGATCTTTAGTGCACGGAGAAAACATTCGGGTTCTATAAAAGTCAGGGAATTTCTTGACAAGCTGAACGAAAATTACTTTCTCAACAAAGACTGCTTCTTCTCAAAGAAGTTTTTTTAATTAGTTACAGAAGTCAGATATGTCTGAGTTCTGTTGTTACAAAGACAATTTGCATTTAAAGCTTCATTTCACATTGCAGAAGCGTCATGAACAGACCATAATTAAGCTCACAATGACTTTTCAGTTGCTCTACATACAATTCTGGAAACCTCTGCTGCGTTATTGACATGTACCTACCCAAGTAAATGAACATCATTCCTTTTAACTCACTTCTATTGGCATGAAATTGTAATAAAATAATCCCTTTTTTTAACAAGCTTGGAAAGTGAATTCCGTACCGAAATACACGTGTGTTCTTTTAAACGTACATTTGGGGGTAGTAAATCAGCTTTGTTCGATACTTGCCACTTTGGCCACCAGATCGAGTGCCAAATGTCTACCTCATGACTTTCACTATACGTCATTTTGTTATCACCGCCAGTAGGATATTCAGAAGTAAGATTTGAGGTCGTGCTGAATAGCAAGATCTCCACACCAACCAAATCCGTCCAATGGTTCTCGAGTTTAATCGACCTGACTGACGAACGGTCGATAATTCGAACCTAGGTTGATCCAGTGTTTATAAAATTACAATAAAACAGTTTAAACTCAATGCTGATTCTATTAAACTATCGTGTCCGTAAAATAGTGGTACACCACATTCATTAGACGAATGATCCTTCGAAATTTCATTATCTGCATTCACCTATTCTATGGTTGGATCATGTCGACTCGTTCTAATTTCCGTGCTAGTACCGCAAGTTACAAAATTTAATCAAACGCCTGAGTTACGGCCTTTCATATCTGAACAAACAGTAAAGTTCTTAATAACAGTTATTTCCTCACTTCCATTTTTTTTTCAGTTCAACAATCAATTAAAAATAATTTTACCGATCGATTCTACATAACCTATCATTTGAAAAAGCGTCAACAAGGATTAATCGCCCTGATAATGGAGATAATAAACACATCTGAAACGTCTGCCAATTTCTACGAACATTCCCGCTATTTCGGAATGCGAGTGTCAACGATGAAAAGAAAAGATCGTGTTGTGTATCTCACAGCATTCTTATATTGTTCAGGTGGTAATAAACAGGGTTTGCTAATAAGCCAGCCAGCCAGGCCCGTCATATTTCTCGCTGAGACGAAGTAGGTCAGGGAGAGCAAAAGATGATTCCATCGGGTCTCGAGCAACGTGGGAGTCAGCGGTGTGGCGTGACCCGAAAGTAAAGAACGCCTACAACACATAATCACGCATAAACAGAAAAAAAAGATCGCTTGCTATTCATCTATGTACACCGTATATTGCCCGCATAACATTTCGTTTGAAATATGTTAATCTCTGCGCAGAATTCAGTCGCCAGAGTAATGGGATTCCAGTGAAAACAATTTTAACATTTAACATTATTAAGAAGTAATTAATCGCTGAGATAACTTAGTATTTTCATTAAACCAGAAGATTTCATTACCGTATTCACAGAATCCCACCAATGGACCCATAGCAGAGGCAATTTAATTTAGTCCACAGCCCAACCTACAGCCATATGATTCACTTTAATATTATCCTCTCGTGTACTTCTGCTCATTCAGACTTACAAGCTAAAATTGTTTACACATTTCTCGTGAGTCCGACAGTGAAGAGCACACATGACGGCCTGCCGTATCAATTAACCTGCCTCTCAATAGGTTACGAGATCACTGATAATTATACTCTCTTAATCGTTAATGTAATTTCCTTGTATGAAAATCCCGTCTCGATCCAATGGTTCCTATTACCACTTCCGTAAGCAGCGTTCATAAACACAAGATCAACTCCATGAAGCTGAGTTCTTGAACGGATTCGCCGTCTTTTATAGAAACCGAAAATTCATTGTCGTATTTACAACAGCCCAGTAGCAGCCTCTATGAGCCAGATGAATCCAGTTCACATCCTATTTCCTACAAATCCATTTAATATTATCCTCCCATTAACACACAGACCTTACAAATGGTCTCTTTCCTTCCCACTTCACAAGTAAAATTTTGCATGCCTGTCATCTCCCTCATGCTTGCTACATGCGTTGCCCATTTCAACATCCTTCGATTCGACCATCCTAATAATTTTTGGTGACAAGCAGACTATACATAGTTCTGTGTTGGTTAAAATAATCCTTGCCTCACTGACCACGTGTAGTACTACAAACTATATACTACAGTTGCCAATTGCCAACAACCCAGAAGACAACCATGTTTTCAACAAACAACTCTGGTTATTCTCTCGTTGTATTGTAGGGCATAACGAGAAAACAAAATAAAATAATCGATAATAACGAAGAGCCACTTCATGTCATTAACATGTCGACTGGAGTACAGAGAAATGTATTAGAGGAAATTGAGGACTTTCTGCCTGATAACATGCTTACAGTTTCATCATTCAGGCCACAATATCTTAGTGTTTAGGTTCTAAGTAATGCTCATGACTCTGAATAAGGACACAATTAAACAACTTAACATCAAAGTAAACATTAGAAGCAATAATCACCTATTCACATTTTGCGTTGCGCATTTCCATCTTCGGAAAGAAGGTTCAATGTCACTACTATTACAATTAGCACAGTTCCTTTTGTGTACGAGCGTAGGACAGGAACGTAATTTTAACAGGATTTTTTTTTTCCAAACAAAAAGACATCACGAAACATTCCTTCTGAACAGAACCACAAGAGAATGCAATGCTCCTAAGATACAACGGCATAGACAGACAATAAAGACGCTGCTTTTCAAGGTACTGTACTAACTGCCTTGAAGTATTTTAAATGCACTGAGCCAGCTATTGTACAAAATAAATGGCACAAGTTTAACGAACGGCCGAAGATCCCAAAGACTATGTGCATCGATTCAACTTCGTCCCGCAGATACTACTCTGTACGTAAGAGCGACCTTGAACGCGGTCATCGTGGTAGTAGGAACTTTCACAGTGCGGGCAGACACACCTAGCAGACAGCTGACGGTCAGAAGGACTTGATGAATGAGTAAACATAATTTTCAAATACCAATGAGGCCCAAGACATGGAAACGTGACAAGCAACTGGGTTTACTACAAATTAACTTCTTTGCCAAGATGGTTTCTTATGGGACATTGCACAGCGCTGTCAGGCATTTCAGAGGATCTTACTGCATTCATAATCAGGATACACACTACACGGTCTAATATCTTTAGGTCATTCGCATTGAGAACATCAAATCTCACTTATTTTCCTACCTTTAGTGTGGAAACTACATTAAATTCAACTTTTAAGTACAGCAACTATGCGTTCAGAGCGGCTGGTTCCAGTGTCCACGGTGACAAACCAGTATTTTAAAAATCATTCCTCTTTAATGAACATCATGTTAACGTGCATTATACACACAATGAAGTGTAAGTTCAGCAAAAAGCAGGAAACAATGCATGTGTGCTTATTACACATGTTTGCCTTCCACGTGTCAATAAAGAGCTAGTCCCGAGAAGAGTCAAACAACAAAAGCATGACCATTTATGTAATGAGCATACTCGTGACACTGCGTTTCAACGAAACGTGACTATGTAACTAGCAGGTTACCGTATTAACAGCCTTCCTTACCCACTACCTCAAAAGACATACCATAATATGTGGGCATGTCTTCCAAACGCAATATTTTCGAACAGAAATATCAAATAACCTTACACAGGCTACGCCTTCCAATACATACCAACGGCTGCAAGAACTACTGTTACCGTCATAATAATAATAATAATAATAATAACTGGCATAAAATAAAATTATATAAATACATGCTAAAAACAATATGTATCCCGGAAATAGCTGCTGCCCTATGTACCTTAGGGACAAGGTCTGTCTCGGGTACATGGAAGCATATACCCCATAAAGTGGTGAATAGATGGGATAACAATAAATCTATATTTTAACCTGTTTCCCAATCGGTGGTCGGCAGAGTTCCGTCAAGTTTAGTTAACAACGCAGCTGGGATATTACTTAACTAAATTGGTTAGAAATTAAAATACACAGCGAACACAAAAGAACTTTACACTTTAAACATGCGGTGTACTTAGAACTTCACACCCACAACAGTCGATAGATAAACCCTCGAATTTTTGTTTCAAATGACCCGGGTGGTGGTTGAGGTCGCCGTTGTTGTGCGCCTCCGCTAGATGCCACTAGTTTTGAAAATAGCCACCCAACAACAGAGCGGTTGGTGATTTCTGCAGTTAACGAAATAAGAGTCAGCAACAGTTGTTCAACGTGAATTTCGCACACAATTTCACATGGAACCGGCAAGCCGAGAATCCATTCACGCCGAAATCTTTGCCAGAGGCAGCGAATCACAAATGCCATAGCTTCCATCACTAGGGGCAATCTGCACAAAATTTGGGACGTGTTGGATTATCGTCTCGACATCTGCCGTGTGACTCGCCGAGCGAACGTATATCGAGTCTCTGCGACGTTCGTATAAAACTTTGAGAGTTATTTTATCAACTGGTGTATGTGTGGGGTTCTCAGTATGCCACATTTGTTGTCTGTATCATTTTGAAAGTGTAAAGTTCTTCTGTACTCGCCTGGTATATGGATCCTGAAGAGTTCCAAAATCCCGAGGGGCCAAATCACTTAATTCCGATTTCCAGAACAGAAAACACCTTACTTTATCTAGGTCCACCATATATACCTGTTAAAAACTGAAGTTGTAACTGAATGAAATTTACTGCACAGTGAAAAATAATATGTAAAAAAACTAGGCACATTAAAACTCTGGTCTAGTCGAGATTGGATTCAGAGGCCCGGTATCCCAGTCTTACACAGGACCGAACCCCGACTTTGACCTCGTTCGAGTTACAGGTTACTATTTATCGAAATATTTCTAGAAGTTCAAAGTGCCAAATACCTTTTCTGACGTGACGCTGAAGTCGAGGCCATCTGCATATTTCAGTGCATGTGATAATAAGGCTGAGTTTATTTGAACATAGCAGTCCAACACGACCAATCAGTCACGGTGACAGATCAAAAGTTTCTGCGTTGCTAAGTGCAAGCAAGTCTGTAATATTCGTTCCAAATACCCATCTATACTTCACATCATCACTGTGATCGAATATTAATTAAGGTTTACCCAACGGAAGCCTAGTTTCAAAAATATGTCACCGTTTAAATTCCCAAGAACCAACACAACTTTCCATAAATTCAAACTGAGAGAGAAAAACTAAATTTTATTTGGTGTCGCACCAGACGCGACGCTAAGCGGTAAGATCATAAAGAAATAAGACGTCAACTCGTGTGTTATCCTAAAATTAATTTATGAACAAGTAAGTCTTTAATTTATGAATTTAAATTTCATATTCCAAGGGGCAAACGTGAATATGAACACTACAAAAATTTTATGGAAAAAAAAACAACTGTAACAGCCCAATGGTAAGTATATACACCACTTTGTTCAAAACCAACTTTGCATATTGCCCACTGAAATTTATGCATGGGTGTGGCATGTTTCTGAAATAAACAGCTATTATTTACTTAAACAGGATTGACCAATTGACCTCTGTATTGAGGAGGCGTTGTGTTTTCTTGGCGGTACAGAATGAACTTTTTAAATGACATTTACACAAGATTCGGTTACAATGTTTGCCACGAAATGTGAAAATAAGACACCGAGTACCTAAGTAGGTTAAAAAAAAGCAAGGACAAAAACAAGAAAGGAAACGTAAAAAGAGAAAAAAATTACAAATAAGTAAAAATATATTTTTCCATCTTCTATCTGGCAAAAAACCAGAAGAAGCTATTTATGTTGGACCCAGTGCTGGTGCCTCATGAGGTAGGCGTACTGACAATTGCCGTTGTCTTCTCTTCCGCTCCGAACAGTTAAAAGGAGCAGATCTCCGCGTAAAAAAATCGACGATTCTTGGAATGAGCTACGAAAGGAATTCGTTTGGGTCAAATTCATACAATATTAGTCCATCTCATAAAATAATATGCAAATAATTACAACCAGTTTCGCCTACATAAAAGTTAAAAAATTGTAAAGTGAGATCTCTCAAGTTTCTGAGTATGACTACTAACAAACAAAAGCCATACTACCAGATACTACCGAATATATTGCTTAAACTAGATCCTGCATGATTAATTCTTATCATTTAAAATCATTAATGTGCATGTATCAAAAGAAATGTAAACTTCCGCAAACATTAATCAAAAACACCTGACTGACCCTTCTTTGCTGTCTCGTGGTATTCAGATAAATGAGACGCACAAAGTCGTAACACAGAACGTCCATTCACTGAACATTTGACACACATTTCATGAACACTTTATGCCAACACGCAACTACCACAGCTGTATTGTAACGGACCACTTTCCTTAGAAAACCATTACACAACCAACAGGCACGTTATTTCAACGGTGATACATTTTACTTGTATCAGTACACCAAAGTGTCCTAAATCGAATTTCGATCAGAACACCGGCTATCTTACGTTCCTCGTGGTTGTTCCCAGCCTGAGATATTAATTTGAAGTAGGGCATGGTCGCTTTCTTTGATTCGCCGTACACAACTATCCTTAACCACGCCGACTATCGCGTTATAGAAAGTGTTCCTGACTCAAATTCGGCTGATTCCAGTTGAAACTTGGATTATACAAACTTGGAATTGGATTTCTCGTAATATCCCCTGTACCATCATTATTAAAATCTGTAACCACAGAATTTTACGTATATCTATTAATTTTCGAATGAGTCGGTATAGCTCAGTCAGTATGGTGACTAGCTACGGGCTAGACGGCCGGGGTTCGATCCCCGACGGGGGCAGAAGATTTTTCCTCTAGCTCTGGGGCCCAGCCATCCTCCTCTACAATGGGTACCGGGTCCTTTCCCGGGGGTAAAGCCGGCCGGGGCGTGATGCCGACCACTCAGCCCCATCTAGTGCCGAGATCAAGAAAGAGAGGAGCTATACCTCCACTCACCCCAAGCGCCTTTACGGCACGTAGCGGGACAAACTTTACTTTACTTTATTAATTTTCGAGCTCAAACAGAAGTGCACAGAATCTAGAACATGAAGCTGACCCAGAAACAATAGGAATAATATTCCACACCGAAGCAATCGTATATAATACATATACTAAATTAGGAATGAAATATATGCTAAACGTAACCTGACACAGTATTTATCTGGATCACATGGGTACCAAGCAGGGGTACAATTTTCACATAATAAACCTAATGAATGGGCTTTACTTTACGTTCACTGCAGAAAGAAAAATTAACTGCGTCTTCTCTTCGTGTAACAGACAAGTAATTAATATGTTATATGAAGAATAAAGGGAGGAACTTCACCCCATGGCTCTAGTAAACCAATCTGTCAATGGGCATCACGCTACGGCACGTCCAGGATTAAGGATAATCATTAATTATTTCAGGCGTACGTCTTGCATGAGAAAACATGCTTACATTTTTAATCAAAATTCGTGTCCAACCTTTAATCAGTGTATGAACATGCGTAAAATAAACTACGGCATACAGACGGGGAAAGGGTAGCTTTGCAAATAGGCTGAAGGGTGAGTTAGTGAGTTAGGGTTGGTACAAGAGCGGGTCGGATCGACTATCGATCTACTACCCTTGCAGCACCGACCGTCAGACGGAGAGGTGGGATAACTAGGCTTGAGGGAAGTGGTGAGATGAGTGGATAACGACACGTGGGGAGAGGGGGACTGGATGGAACAGCTGGCTCTTCCCTCATCCCCTCACCCCCCCTTAAGCGCAACACGCACGAGGTTCCTGTAAACTGAGAGAGATCCTGTTACACGTGCTGCTATACAAATACACGAGAACTAGTCTGTCCGTGTGATAAACTTGTCATATGTCCTGGTTCATGGAAGAACAAACTGATTAACCTACGTACAAAGGTAAGCTAATAAATAACGATAACTAAATGCATAAGAGCAAAGTTCGAATATTGCAGTTTCCTCCGGCAATGCCGTTCACAGATACGCCTATATGAGATCTGACGTCCTCACGTCGGTGAAGATGTCCATGTTGGTCTCATGGGTTTTAACGCCGTATTGATCTGTGATTTGTAACTGTATCTACCTGCAACTCCACGTGGTTTTACAACCCAGAAGACAAACATCGACACTATCCATGGTCTCTGCCCAGCTTTCTTTTCAATTACAACAATAATACATTTCCAGGAAGTGCAACAATAAAAAGTTCAGGTTCTAACTTACAGATTTGCTGGGCTTCTCAAGAATTATTCTGTTCTAGAGTGTGTTAGTTTAAGAGGAGTTTTCCAATCACTCCCGGAGTCACCGTTATAAAATGAGTCGGTAAAATGATAAAGGAATCGGCCATAACAAATGTGAATGACGTTCCCAAGTTCCCGCTGTCTTTTACCCTGGTACAAAGAGTTGGATATTATATCAGTCCCATATCCGTTAAGGATACGTTCCTGAGGAAAATCAAAGTTCAGTCACCCACTCCGTAGGTCTTCACGTCATTTAACTGACAACGACGAGCATCGATTACATCAGTAAAAAGGATTACGGGTTCTCGACAGACTAAACTCTCTGCTGCTTTCCACCCACATTCCTTTACAATCGGCGCTACATATTCTCTGTGCGTGAACACCGTCGTATTTCTTTCGATGGCTACTTTAGTGAGGTATGCAGAATTGTTTTCGATTATTTATACAGCAATGTAATGCCTGATGCCTGATTGTTCTATGAACTTACTCCAACTGATACAATGCTGTTTAACAATCCCGGCCACTGAACTCATTTAGCGGCTGTCTCAACATACAGATGTAGTATGCTGATAAAATTCGAACATACGCTGCACGGGTCAATTTCTGTTGGCAATGTCAGCTGTCTGTATATGTAACGTTAGTGAAGGTTGCTGTCATCACATGACAAATGAACATAACACCTGTAAGCAACTGGCTTCGACAATACGTAACACAGCGACGAACACTACCAAAAGACAGTCCTAACTTCTGCATTCCACAGAGACACCTAAACGTCGCAATCAGCAAGTTAGCGTTCCTGCTGTGCATTCTGGAGGTCCCAGGCTCGAACCTCGGTCCGGAAATCGGCAATCCTGATAAGCGTTTCGTGTCTTCCTTTGTATCTACAGGAGAAATACTGGAATGGTTTCAATAGCAGAGCTACTGGAGGGCCCCCACTTCTTGCTGCCACTTCTTTAATTTGAGGGCGATGGAACTTTAGTGACAGACCGACATACAATATTACGTACTCCATGACATGAAGCAAGACTATGTGTAAGACTATATGAATTTCATCAACTGAATGTTTTATTAATGTTAACTTCATAAGATAACAGGAATGTTTTTCGTCGTAGTTGGCTCAGGGAACGGCAAAATACAGAGAAACTGTCAGCATAGCTTGTTCGTGCGTCCTTCCCACGCCCTTGTGAGAGAAAATTTGCAACCAGTTCCGGCCCCTTATGTCAACAACGTATCAATCATAAGAGGCATATTAAAGTCATTTTCTTCTTGTGTTGAAGATATCCAACAAAATTCCAGGTGATCGCTTCCTACTCACCCTAAAAAAGAGGGGCCTTTAAAGTCTTTGGATCTTGAACATACAGTAAACAAACAACAGTAGAATGCGCTAAAAATATCACCACCTACATCTAGGCCAAATCTCCTTTCCGACCTCCTACCAATCTGAGAACTATTACTGCCCATTCGTCAAATACACCGATTCTGCCCCCATAATGAACACATCTCAGTGACGGCATTTCTGCATCGCGTGTCTTGTAAACATAACTAAAATTACAGCCCTGCTCCAAATCTCTTCAATAAAACTTACATTAAAGCTATCCCAGTACTGAAATACCACTTTGCATTTTTGCAGTTATGAGCCACTGATCCACTAATAAAGGAGAGCCAGAAATCGAAACTGATAGTTGGTTATAGACGTTCGCTAAATGAAGGGAAGATTTTTCTATTTCCTTATTTATTTTTCAAGAATAAACGTCCAGTTTTCAAAGATATAAGCAGTCATAATGTTTTATGGAATCGGGCGTCGGTAAATACAAAACGTGATTACATATTCTTTGACGTCTTAATTCATTAAACCCTTTAAAAGTACTGTGAAGTAGAAGGGTGTGGGCCTACCGCTCCTCTCTTGCATGAAAAAGGTTTCTGCCTGCATAAACAATACTCTAAAACCAATGTTCTGCGCGGGGAAAGGATTCCAATGTTCAAAGGCGTTTGCTTATTAAAGTTAAGTACTGAAGCTTGAACAGCTTGCGTTCATTGTTAGCAGCCACTTTTTAAACTAGCCGTCCGCTATCCGATTAAATGACGAGTTCCTGCTCTAGTACCAGATTAACATAAAGTTTACAATCATCAAACAAAGTTGCGATGGAAGAACTATCAGTTAATCCTCTATTAAACAGTACACACAGATTGCATTTTGGAATTCGAGAGAACTAGTGATTAGTCGGCATGAGCTTCGAGTTTCAGTTAAAAACCGTAAAATTTACTGCCACAGGGTCACTAGTAAAGGGTTAAAAATTAAATGTTTTAATTTCTCACCTGAACTGGTCACTGGAAGGGGAATTGGATAACGGAGAGGGCGCTGTTTCGACAGCTGGTAAATGCAAGTCTGCTAGTGGTGCAGCACGAAACTTCTCTGGCCGCATACGTCATCAAGGACTTACACCAACTGTCGCGTACTGTGTGTACGTACAGACCCATGACTCTTAATGTACACTGTTTAAATTTCAGTTTTGCGTTTCCGCGTACTTTTAATGTAGTCTCGTCATTAATTCAAAGGGCGATTTAAGATTTAACGAGAGTAGTGTACTAGCGCAGGGAATAAGGCCAAGCTCATTTCAGGAGCGCTAAATTAAATAGTCTTCTTTCACTGATATCGAAATAGATTGTACGAGTAATAAACGTCTGAACACAGACAAGGTTTCGATACAGGCATCATGACGCCCTACAGCTACCGCCACGACTACCTTGTATTTTATCCTTAAGCAATTCACGCTAAAGATCAGTTTTGCAGCTTAGCAATGACAGTGTTTAGCACAGGCGACATATTTATTCAGTCTTAGAGTTAAGAAGTCATTAATCAGTTTCCCAGCATATAGCAAGTGGCCTACAGGTTTCATTTTTTTACACGCCCAACGAAAAAGCTCCAAAATTGAAGGCGAAAACTAATTTTACTTCTGCCTTCAGAAATTTCAGCTCTACTTTTCCTTGCTGTTAAAAATACTAAGTAAACTAGCCTTAGGACAGAGAATAAACAAAATCAGACTTCATATTCTCATCTAACAGTTACACATTCACCTTTCTGTTTATCATCAGAATAAATCGTTTACTCCGGAGTACGTGTCTTCCCTATAGACCGAGCCATGCCACATGTTTGCTGTTTGTTACGTTACCACAATCATTTATTATAAAGTCAAATGCGACACTGACGGAGAAATGAAAGATTTGTCAGCAGCAAAAACAACAATTACCTTCATAGCATAAATTATGCACATAAAACATGAAAACTCGTGTTAGCAATTTACCTTCTTCACAGTGTGCATAAATAATATTTGACCCACCTTACTTCCTGTCCCAATACGTAACGTGTTGAAGCACGAATTAACCTGCTCTGTGAACCTACGGACAGGTAAACATCTTAATTAGAGCTGCAGTACATACAGGTTCCGATTGGTGATCGTCAGACGACAAATAACTGGCAGCCAAGGCTCAGCGTAAACAGAGGTTAAATAAATTACGGTCGTGTGTGTGGATTCAAAGTCCCTCATGAAAATGAAAA